>MIEF01006617.1:0-191022 GCA_001870725.1 Taenia solium
ATACATGAAACATGAATAATGCTATAAATGGCACACATTAATTAACGTCAAAACGGTCAAGAAGGATCACAAGATTCAATTATGAAATTCAAATGAAGAATGAGCGCTGAGCTTAAACCAGGAATTTGCTTAAATTAATAAGCTTTGATTAACTGCCTTCCACAGATCAAGAAAGAAGGGGAGCCTAAATACGATACTCGTAAACAAAATGGGAACTTAGTTGAAGCTCTTCTGACACTGGAGCAAGCTTCAAGTTGATGCGGTTTCGCATCCCAAGAAATGTAATCTAGGACGTTTTAAATAATTTCAATTTTGGGGGAAATTCATAATTGAAATTTTGTCAGATTTTAGATTGCGGATTGGCTAAAACAATTTCAAAATAAGGAGATCTTAATTAAAAATTCAATTCGCTGTACGGAACCGTATTTTTCGTAGCGGTTTAAAACGTAAAATGATGCTATCAGAAATTGCGAACAAATACATTCTTGAATTTCACTTCCATTTCCCTTCACCAATTCAGGTGCAGTTGAAGCTTTGGTAAAGTCTCTCGACCGAACAGCGTAAAATGGATCCTAGTAATCACGCTTGAAGTAAAAAACTAGTGAAATCTCGCGTCCCTTTCTGAATGTTAACATTCGAAATTGGTGAATCGAAATGGCTTTTGAGGACACGGAGCCTTTCAAGCATTTCCCTCATTCACTGTGCATAACATGCTCGCATGGAGTTGCGTAATTTAAGTCGGCAACGATTTGTACGCATCTTATTTTCTACGAATAGCCTAATTCGTGCTTCTTAAGCCATTATAGATGCGATGGGATAGCAATGCTGAAAAGATGAGCGAGAACGTTTAGAGGCCATCACAAGCGGCGACCTTGAGAGGTTGTGTGCTACTGGCCCAACCCAATTCATGCATTTAATTAGGGTGGCTCTGGTAACTGTGCGGACAAGGTGCGGCCGACATAGGACAGCAAGAGCTCTAACAAGTGCAAATGATAGAGAAGACATGGAAAGAATTTCATTTGCATTTAACATTTATGAGGGCACCAACTCCAATTTCCAATCTAGTGCTTACTTTTCAGTACTACCCAGTTGGCGATTTCAGGATAGTGAATACGTTTTTAACAAATGTGGGGTTTGTAGCATGACCGGAGAGAACATGGTGCAGTTTAAAACGTTAGTAAAGCTCCTGGATACTTTATCACAGAAACCCAACGTCAGGAAGGTTTGTGGGGCGGCATTGAAAACCCAAGAGGAGACGTCACCCACATCAGTTGCTGAGCTGCAATCATTTCATTCATGGAATATTCAATGAGCAATAATAAAAAAGTTGAGAGCATAAAGACATTTGATCAGTAAGCACATGGTTAGCAATCCATATTGTTGGTTGGATTGTGACAGCTTTTACTGTTCTATCATCGAAGGAGCAAATGTTGCAGAATGTATAGTCAAATATGAAGGTACTATCATGATGTGAATAAGATTTTATCGTCCTTGGCTTGCATTTTGAGGCGTGAGCTCAAGATTTTGTTGTACAACCTACAAAGCATACGGGATTTAAGATGGTAAGAAGAAAAACACACCAAATAGCGCATTAAAGCAGTAAAACCTATTAGTCATGAATAGGTGGATGAATTGTTTGCATGTGGTTGAGTCACTAGTCGGTGCAGCCTCCGTCCCCTATGTCATAATGCTGGAGGCATGGCATAGTCAAGGCCGGGGCCGCTGTGTAGTGGCACGCCCTCCGATTAATCAGTCGTGGTCCAGTGTCAACCCTAAAAGTTCATCTAATGGTAATTCAACAAACGCCCTGGTTACGCAACTTGCAAGTATTATTCATACCCATTTTGAAAAATATCCACGCATACACCTTTCTAACGCCAGATGGCTGGTAGGGATTGACGTAGGTAAGTCAGAGAGACAGCGTTGAAAATTGTGGTTGCAACAACCTGCTGCCAAATTTTAAGAATCGTGTTTAATTTGTGGAAAACTGTACAGGCACTAATAAACGTTCCCATAGTAGATCAAATAAGGCTTTATCACCCATAAATAAGGAAATTGCGAAATCAACTTTTGTTATTTATAAGGTTACCTTGATCAACTGGAATAGAAAGTGAATGTAAACAACTGTTCGTAGGTCAGTCTGCTAGCCTTATTTAGTCACGGAGTCGCTATGCAAAATCGCATGTCACGTCTGGTTATGTAGTTTTGCGTTCTGTGCGCTGGTACAACTGGTTGCGAGGCCGTCTACATTCCCTTCGTGGAAATGGATGAAAGAGGATGCGAATCGGCAAATCACATCTATCCGACACTCTCGTTCATTACTAGACACATTTTTCTTCCTATTCCTACGTATACGTATATTCTTCCAAAAAGATTAGAAGATAATGCAAAATAAATAGTCGCTAGGGCTGTACAAGTCGCCGAGACTGTCCTTATTAAAAATTGAGGAATCTCCTACCCTATTTAAAACCGCCATCACATGTTATCTAATCTATCACAGCTTCACAATTTTGCCCATTTGAATTAATATTTATTTTAAAATAAAATCAATGCGAAAAGTTGGGTCTAATGGAATGTGTACTCCAAGCAAACTTGGATCCAAAGGGAGCAACTTCACAAAGGCAGAGAGAAAAAGGCCCCTATTCTTAGAATCCTCAGACATCGGTAAAAACAGCCGAACACAGGTTTCAAGAATGCCGAAGATTTAACCAGTTTGGTTAAACCCCTTTCTATGTGTGCTTAAATTGTTAGGTGTAGCTGACGAAAAGAAGAGGAGGCATGAAAAGCTAGAGGAAATAAAATTATTTAGCATGCCACGCCTTATGGCACCTTTCTAGGTGCGTCTGGATTCTATGAATGGCCTGTTTACATGCCAGTTGTAACATAAACTAACGTGAATCAAACGTCAACTTAAGAATTCCTGTTTCACTCGGCAACTCTGGACGGTAAAAGAAATGCCCTTTTGAGCCTTGCCTCAGAGGTGTAATTTGTCCTTCATGTACCTTTGAATAACATATTTTAATGACTTTCCACATATTATTGACTGTATTAAAAGTTGACGGTTCAAGGCTTCATTAGACATAAATTTCATTTTGCTTAGACTGCATCACAAACACCATTCAGCAGTGTCGCCGTCTGTGGACAAACCAACTAGTTCATTGCCACAACCAATTTAAAGGCCCGTGAAAGACGGAATTAATTAATGGGTAATTTCCGGACAGAATATTCACAAAACAAATCAGCGCAACGCTGTCTACCCGTTTAAGAACGCTGTGTTCACCTCAAACGTGGGAAAGCCTCATCCAGATTTGAAGCTTAAGCGAAGCAAACCATTGCATAATACGTACACGGAGCTACACTGGACGCACCAACGACTGTTTTGGAGGGCGGACAACCAAAACAAAGATCTCCTTCCGTTGATGCAATCTGAAACGGTTGTTTGCCTTTACAATGAATGCGTTTTAGCAAATAAACACAAAACGATGCAAAAAGGTGTAAACATAAATAAATCGCCATCAAAGATCAAAGCTTCGGTAAAAGCGAAGAAGATTCATCCGTGAGGTCTACGGTTGACTCTTTGTGCAAGCTCCACAGAAATTAAACAATGCTGGTACTGACAAATGTATTCGGCGCGACGCATACACGTCCACTAGGACTAACTAACTAGCAGTGCTAAACTCGTAGATACCTTTCACTGGGAATTTACTGTCAAAAGGCATAAAAACTCACATATTGTAATGAAATATTGGTGTACTTTTAAGATTTCGTAATAAAATGTGACCATATGGATGCTCTGGGACGTTAAAAGTCTGAATGCGGCATCGGTACTGAGTACATCTTGGAAGCATTCAATATTCTTCAATTATTTGATGGTTGACAAAGTAAATGATTTAAAATATAGCTCTGGGCAATCCCAAAACCACCACAAGCATAGCAAATAGGAGAATGTAAACTAAGTCTTAAATCGCTTTGTTCGCCAGCTCAAATGGGAACGAATGCAAAAATATTGGAGGTGAAACGCATTTGAAAATAAGTTGGTTGAGCAACCACAATCCAGTTTTTAGTCATTTTTGAGATCTAAACCAATGCTTCATTCTTAAGTTTGCGTTCCGTGTTGGTAATGCTCAATTTGTATCTCAGTAGGTGACCTACACAATCACAAACGCACAAACAGCTCAAATCTGCCGATTTCCGAGACTGAGCTCGTGAGCGTGGCAGAAGACAACTGAACTTTGTTTCCTTATATTATTTTACGAATTAAAACTGGGAAATGGAGGGATTCATATTGGTTTAAAAACTATGAGGTCTCTCTTCCCCGACGAGGCACATGGGGAAGAATTTCCACTATTCAAAGTGTACCTCCACTACCCCGCTAGTTGATGCTCACCTCCATCGTTCTTTCGACGCCATTTCTAAGACTTACTGGAGGGCGTCATAGATCTGAGATGGAATGATTGCAGTGAAAAAATTCATAATTGGAGACGTGAAATAGACCTCAGTTTGTTGGGCTACTAATACAACTAATAGATTCCCTACCTATTTCCAAAAAATTATGAGAAGGATAAATTATGCGAGAGTGATGAAATTGTAGCCCACAAAATAAGTCTTCATTTAAGGTCAAGCATATCTGGTTCGCATTGAATGTTACCGAGACGGTAAGTGAAATAGGGGACTTAGGAACTGCTCATGCCTATTTCTTTCCTCCCAATGTCGCTTCCCCTTATTCCCATGATTAAAACATTCACTGAAATTCAAGCAATGAATATTTTAGCATTTCTAGATGAAAATAAAACAAAAGAGAAAGACTGTTGAGATTATCTCGATTTCGATTATTTTAATGCGATTTTTCGGAGATGCTCCTAAAATGATACTTTTCTTCTGCTGTACAAACGTTAAGACATTTGGTGTTGAAGACCGAGTGGGTGTCCTTTTCTAACCTCAAAATGGTCAATATGGATCAAGGACTAAGAAGCTAGACATGGTCTTGCAGCATTCCTTCACAGTTGATAATCAGTGTTGAAACATGTTGATAACTGACGATTTTGTCAATTTCCTTTCTATGTAATACTACTGTGGTGAGTTCCTGTGCACAGGACCAGTGATGATTCTTGAAAAGGAACAGATTGAGCAGAACTTGCCCGGCACAATCTACATCGATGCCGGTACGAACCACTGAGATGGGAAATTTTCGAGCACATTGCATCCACTTGATTGACTAACTGAGTCTGAGTGTCAAACATTGTGACAATGATTAGTTATTTGATTGTGGTATTGTTGCCTCAGTTAATCTTCCTATTGACGCACAATTACAAAGCAAACTTTACTAAACACTCATTCCCAACCACCGGTGATCAATGTAATTTCCATGTAAATTAAAATGCATGAAAACAGACGTAGTGAGGACTTTCCTCTAGAATACTTTTTGTAGGAAAAAAAGTGATTGGCTTCTTGATCGCCGATACTCAATCACGTGCGAGGTGCTAACGCACCTTGTCTGCTTCGTGAGCATAAAAGTGCTGGATTGCCCTGCAAAAGGGGAACGCTAGGGATTAATCTAAGTACACAACGCGTTTATCGAAAGGATTTAATTTCTGATGTTTATGCAAGGAAATTGAGGTGGAGGCGTAATGTTTATAGCCCCAGTGATTGGTCCACGTGACCCCTCCATAAGACTAGGCCATCGCACTACTGATGGAAAAAAAGGAATTGATGATGCTTCGGGCGTGGGACGCAATGTGGTTTCGCAACGAGAATCGAGACCTTTCATGAACGATCCATTAGTTTATGGATGTTCAGCTGGCTGCATAAGGAATTTTGGGTGAAAGTCAATTTGATCAATGGGCAAGATTACACTTTCACAAACCAGGTCATTATAGTGTATGGTTTGGTCAAACCTACTTTTTTCCTGAAGGATCTACAAATTAATAATGAAAAGGAATAAGTGAAGCCTTAACTTAGCTACCAAATTACTTTTACACGAATATAACAGAGTGGGAAAGTAAAAGACAGTAGGGCGTGCGATTAGTGACTGAATTAATTTGCATTATGCAGTTAATAATACGCATTCTGAACTGATAGACGTTGCTAGCGGAAAGGAAGGCTAGTGGGATTTGAACAACCTTTTGGCAAGCATAGGAATACACTAAAATGCAGGTGTTAGATGATATTAAGAAGAGCACATTTGATTGTGAGTCTGGACCTCTTCTCAGCTTCCGAGTAGACCAAAAATACCGGCTAGCGATGCTTCTGTAGGATTGAGGTATCTGTTGATTACCCGGATTGCCTATGAGGCTAAAATTCCACAATATTATCAGCACAACAAATTCAGTGATAGATTAGCCGATTTACCAATGTTAATCTGAGTAAACATGAAGCAGCCATAAACGGGCAGGAGGATGCATTAATTTTCCAAAAGAATTCCAACCATGACGGGAAAATAGTTACTTGGGAAAAAGACGGAATGGCTATTAATTAAGTTGATCAGCCAATCAGGTTTTTGGCATCTGACGTACAAGTAAAACAGCAAATGTATTTTATAAAATGCAAACTTTATGCAGATTAAACCCAAAAGCGTCGGTCCGACAAATCAGACTAAATTAATCTAACTGAGACATCGACCACCCAGTGAAGCAATAAATGGGCACTCTCCCATCAGGGAACGTAGCAGTAATAAAATGAGCGATTTTAGAATTTTACTCTGTGCTTGCTACTCACGTTATTCAAGGGGTGTAACTATCTCTACACCTTTGTCTATGGAAAGCGCATGCCCATTAATTTAATGATGTAGTCAGCGTAAAGTCTCAGACGAAATATTCACTAAACCCTCATATAACCACACGAAATGAAGTAATGGCGTATATCTGATTAAGCTGAGGCGACGTTTTAAAAACACATAAGTTTTCAGTAATACGCGACAGAACAAAGAATATTAGGGCACTTTAGAGCTGTACTTCCAATCCATGACAATACCTTTGAATCACACTGACAGCGTAATACTTTGTTTGTTCGAACCGACGGTTTCGGTCACTTGGGTGGCCATCTTGTACTAGCCCGTTGGACGGCCTTTGGGCCGTGCCAACAGTCCCCAAGCCCTCTGTTTCCAGAATATATATTCTGCACCAGTACTATGCCTTCTTTTACCTTAAAGGGAGTCTCAGGACGCTACAGACAGCCCCTCAAATGTCTTGATTGACTCGAGTTGGCACATAAAATCATGCCAAATAAGCATAAGATAGTAGTGTGATATTTTGTTGTTTGTTTAACTGCCGGTTTCATTGGCGGTCACTTGTAGATCACTTTATCTGTAGCAGGTGGGCTGGCCAGCAGCCCTAATTCCTTTCTGTTCACCAAATATATGCATTATGCTTGAGCATTTTGTCTCTAAGGCAGTTTCGGGACGCCATGAGCAGTGTATTTGTAACTGAGAAAAGGGAAAAATAGAGGCAAATCTTCGAAAGTAATGTGATAAAATATTGTGATGCGAAAACGGTGGAAGCGAAGGACAGAAGTTTGGACGTTTCATAAAGGGAGCCAAAGGAAACCAGCGTTAATTCTTGCGCGATGTGACTTTAGAGATTTAAATAAGCCATGAGCGGATCGACTGGTATTTTGCCACCAAAATGAGAGACAGTGACATATGCAAATGGAAAATAATAAATCAGAAAGTAGTGAGTACAGCATGGCTTGCTTATTACTTATGCAGAGAAAAGTAGACGCATTTAAAAGGAATGAAATTTTTTATTAGAATACCACGCATAAGTTTAAACTTCGTTAAATTTAAGCAGTTAACCTAAAATATTGTACTTACTCAAAAAAATTTCGCTGCCCTAAAAAGATACACAAAGAACCTTTAAATTGTTTATATGAATGGAAAAGTGGCGTTTCGACTTCTTCGTTGAAGGTCAAACGGTGGTTTTTTTGCGTGCAAATAGGTTACTGAATGGTTGCCGATCCGTTCAAGAGCACTTGAAGTAGTTGCTATGGTATGTTCAAAAGTAACCAATAAAGCCATGTTTGTGCCACAATTTAATGCATTGTGATCCTGTAATGGTGTACAAAGGCTTTGCTGAAACGCGTACCTAAGCTTTATGAAATTGAGGGGTTAAATATCTGTCTTTTTATAGGTGCATTTTAACATGCTTAACGAAGGGATACTAGTTTATATGCGATTCGCTTTACAGCAAAATGCAAATTTTACTCAAAATGCAAATAATAAAGAATCCGTGTAGCAGGAGTATCAGTTGACATAAGCTAAGGGCCTATGTCGAAACCATAAGATGTTTCTGTTCCATAACCTTTTAAGCTTGTAATGTGATTAGCAAACTTTTAATCGTCGACAGGCCAAAGTTTATTTACAAACCATTTGAAGCATCAATATTTGGAACAACCGTAAGTCAATAAAATTCAGTGCTTCTACTTATACATTTAGAACACTCTCTTCAAAAAGCTTACTACTTCTTAAAGAATAGTGAAATGAGACTTCTTTGGACGTTGAATAAAGCGTAAACTGTCAACAATGGATGTTGCTCTTGTTGAGGCCTCTGCAAAGGGATTCGAGAAGCAAGATTGTTGTGTCGTAAGTATCAAAGTTCAAACCATGCATTAATTTTAATTTGCTTCTTTCGTTTAGGTGGGAAGTGGTGATTCCAGCACAACAGTTGCAGCAAGGTTTGAGCTAGCACCTTCTCGCCTATGCCAGTTAAATAAACTTCGGAGTCGTCAAATTTTTACAAACCAACGTTTAAAAGTAGTCAAAGAAGAGTCTGAGCACCGGAAAGTAAAAGAACCGATTGCAGGTGGTTTGTAATTTTAAATAAACTTTAAATAATTGTTTCGAGGTTTGTCCTTTTTTAGATAGTTTTTCTATTCATGCGTATTATTTGGAAATATTTTAAAGAGTTAGTAAATTCTACCTAACTCCTGAACATGCATTGTGATCGTGTAAGTGGTGAATAAACGTGAAATAGCTTAGGTTAAAACGATGGACTTCAACAAACGTTTAAAGAGGGATAGCATAAATTACTTTTTAACTAGAATTCATGCGTGTGGTATTTATTGTGTCCGCTCAACGTTTCAGATGAACGCCGTAGTGTCAAAAGGGGTAAAAAATGAAATCATGTTTCAGTACAAAGTCAATTTAAAACTATTTTGCTTATTTACTAAGCTGAGTCACATAATGAGGCATTGCAGCAGTCTCGTGTTTTTAGTAAACCTTAATTTATCTGTGCCAGTTTTTGCTCAGTTAATAATTAATTAGTGGCAACTCCGGTGGTTGTTGAGCACTCTTTTTGTGTTTCAGCAAAAAACGCTGTAACAGCCTCGCCTTCACAGGAGAAAAAGTTTAGGTATATATTCAAGCGCCTCATCGGGACTGAACGGTCGGAAAAGTCACACACAATTAGGGTTAATCAGGTGAGAACAGGCAGCAAATTATTGTTTAGATTAATAAACACTCAAAATGCATGGTGATAAGGCTTGTTGTCTGCATAAATCCTCGTCTATTCAAGCTCTGTGGATTTTTACACAAACTTTATTCGTGACAAAATAACTACCGTGAGAGTTGGCTCTTTTAATACGTAGCTTGATAAATACTGTAGGCCGCCACTTTAGTAAGTTCTTATAGACTTGAATGACGGAACCGTCTTTTCGACCACTTAGGCTGACAATTTGAAGACCAGTGATCCCTTAGCCGCTGGACCCCTGAAAGTAGAAGCGCGATTTTGCCACGATTTGCATGTGAGATTTATCATTTCTCAAGACCTATCCGAGTTTTTACTGGTAGAAAGGCTAATTTTGCATTAAAATTGGGGCATCAAACTGTAAGGGGGATTAAACATTGAATAGCGATGCGCTTTATTACTTCATTTAAAATTAATTTTAATCAAACAATGGCTTATTCATCGTAAACCAAATATGGTTCTGATAACTGTGAAAGCGAAATTCTACAATGCGGTCTAAATTGCACTGATTACTTTAAGCCATTTAAAAACTTTTATATTTAAACAGCGAAAGCAATTTTGGTGGTTGAGAGGATTTATTAACATATCTCTGGTGTTTATTAGCTGATATAACGGTTGATAAACAGTAAAAACAGGTAAAATAATCCAAAAGTGAGTCACAAACACCGGACACGTCTAATTTTGCGTTTGCAGAGATGCGTCAGGGGAACATTGATCGCTGCCATTGAGACTATCATGTTTTTACCGCTGAGCGAATGTGAGCAAACAGCCGCTCTTTGCCAGGCGGCCATCGAAATGCGATATGAGAATGTTCGCTCCGTTGCTGCTTATTATGACGCTTCAGTTTTTGCTTTTACAAAGCGACCAAGGTAAGCCCTAGCGATCTTCCCCCTCTAATGTGGTCCTTTATTCCACAAAACCTTTGTCATTGTATCAACCCCTTGGTTTTTATAAGAGGGTTCAAAACGCTTCAAAGACATGTGTGCATATGCAAAAAAGAAATCTTAAATGCAGTAAAATAAATGGTTTCTTATATGTAAAGAGAGATTAGACTTTGCAGCGATCGTAATAAGAGAAAATAACCCTTTTAAACTAACTGAACGCACATCAAATAAAGGCTGTCAATTTGACGCGTTTAACTACTAATTGAGCATTGAATTTATCATTAAGCATAGGAATTAGTGATAATTAAAGCACATTGCAGTAGAATGTAGCGACGACTTTTTAAAATTAGTGTAAAAGGGTTCATTTGAGAAGGCTGAACGCAAGCTAAAATGCTGTGTGGAAAATTTTCCTTCCAAGACATGAGACAGTTGTTAAGAAAGTATCATTTGCAAGAACAATTACCTCCACATGCTTAGATCACCGAGACAATGCATCCACGACTCCCCGTCGGAAGAAATCAAGTGTCACATTCTTTCCACGGATACGTCTTCATCAAATACCATCGCACCAGATGAAGGTCAGCCTTGTGGCAATCGAGCTTGATTCCATCACTCTTCTTGTGTTCATTTAAATGTCTCGACAAAGACTCAAACGTTTGGATTTTCTACTGCTATTCAAGTGCTTTCTAAGCAAACTCACATTAACTCATAATACAGTTGTTAGGAAATACGAATACGAAAGCTACAAGAGGCATCAAAAATGCGTACCTGTAAAGACTAATACAAATTGTTGATTCGGTCTCTACTGTGAACATACCGTACATCTACGAAAGCACGTTTCATGCAACTTGGGTAATCCCGGTAGAACTGTGTCATTTGCAAACAGCACTGTCTACTACATAATGCATTACTTTTGTGCCTTTAATTTATGCATCCCACAGAAGTATTTCTTCTAAGTATTTCAAAAGAGCGTTGAGGGGAGGTTAGGCTTATTGAATAATGTTTAATGAAATAAACCACTCAACTGTTTCAGGTAGCCACCTGCAGAATATGCGTCAGTAAAGAAATAAAACAGTGTGCCCTTTCCACATTCTCCCCTTCCAGAACTTAAACATGGAAGATTTACTGGAGATTTGAGGAGTTGTCTCGGAATTCCACTACCCGTTAAGTGTCATCTGAACATTAGAATAAGTATAACACTTAAGCAAATTACTAGAAATATCTCCTCGATTAGTGAGCGTATCATGTGCAGCGGTGAAATTAATTTTTAAGGCAAAGTATAGCCACAAAATATGGGAAGTTGGGCTTAGGAAAAACTGATGCCTCGATGGTTGTAAAACATAAATTTGTTTTGCTCAAGGATGTCTGTTCAGTGAAGCGAAATAGAAATGTTATGCGAGCCAATAGCGTTGAACTGGGATGAGTGCCTGTCTCTATCTCTAAGGTGGGAGTGGTTTGTGCAATGCGTTAATTCATGAATATTTTACTTAATCAAAAAAGTCTAATTTCCGAGGGATTGCTGCATGCGAATGGAATAAAATGTCCTTTTTTGTTAAGATGTAATAGCCTGATTTGTCCAAATTATTCACGTAGAATTCAGTAACGGTCTTGCAAAAACCGTGATTTACCCACCTTTAACATCTGTCGTGACTGTTATTTCAGAGGGACAGTCTTTGGAACCAGTGCTGCTGGAGAGCGAGGTATTTCTATGCTGTACAGTCCAACGAAGCCAAATGGTTTCAGGAGGCTCCACTAGTCCGACGACAAGCACTGTAGGAGCTCAGTGGTTCATCGTTTCCAGGCGAAGGTGTGCTCTTACATTCACACAGCTTTTCCAAGCGATATCAATTCAGTTGGAATTGTCATTTGTCATGCTTTTCTAGACCCCTTCATAAAATGGGCAACTCCTTTTACATTTAAGCTTTTAAAATAGTTTAGTTGAAATGAAATTCAGTTTGTCAAACTAATGTTTTTTTTGTTGCGAAAGATACCATTTCCCGAAGAGTGCCCTTAATACAAAACAAAGTTTTGCTAGTTATAAAACCTTATTCAAATAAATGTTTCCATCTTCACAAGGCTCCGAGCTTTTTGCTGTTTGAGTTCACATAGAAGCCAATTGTTTTGCTACTGTCAAACCCACCGCCATATGTTCATAGCAAGTGTTAGCATTGATCCTATTTACAAAAACGCATCTCCCTTGTTATCTACTGAAGCCACTCCTACTTGACATTACACGGGTCGCAAATTTAGGCTCACTTTGAGCATGGCATTGAATTGTGTAGCAGTGAATAAATACTTTGTTTTTTTGCAGTGGTCTATGCGACTAATGCCCCAAGAACCTCGAAAGCGAATTTCTCAGACCATATGCACACACCGGCCTGTTTTCTTTTATGATAGAAACCGTAAAAGTTCGACAAGAAGTCCTTCCAGAAACCTAAGTCCTTGTGTGGAAACGCTCATCCTTTGTGTAGTGCACTACATGAATGTGGGTAGACACTCAGATCTTACTGTTGACTTCTCACACTTTTTCGTTTCCAAAATCAGCAAAATTATTTTCACTGATCCTCTGCGTTTTGTTTGCTAATTGCAGATTTGTGTTTTGTAGGCTTGTATAAAGGCATGCCATGCAATATTACAACCATTTGGCGCTCTAGAGCTCCTCAGGGATAGTTTAAAACAGTCACTTATCTGTGTAAAACAAAAAAAAACATCTAAGTGGCCTACCTGCTCAACTAAAAAAGAACATGAGACCCCAAGTGGATCCACCTTCTATCTGTGAAGGAAAGTTAACTCAGAGGTGCATCCCTTTGTGATTTCTCGATAGCAATAGGCAAACTTTTATGGCAGATGCCGACTTAAAAGGGCATCCAGAAAGTGACATCCCATAAGGTGGTGTGCAGTGCATTTCCATGCAGCAAGCTAAGGTTTACTTCAGTCACACCATAGGCGTTCGTAAAGGACCAATGCACGCGCAATCAATGTGGCGGGTGACTTTAAAAGTGCTGCCACATTTTAGCAGGTCAGACAGCAGTCGACCTCGGGAATTACAGTTTGTGTTGATGTACCTGGTAAGTGCCTAAGACACCCTAGTTTATCGATGTTATAGCCTAGACACTGATAAAAACGTGATCGACGCAAAAAATGTCGACGCCGATTCATTCGATTTCATACGTTGGTTTAGTGCGATAGTTCCAATTACTGCCAAATTTTGTGCCTATTGCAAATGGGATTGTGAAATGTTACTAAATCGTTTATTTTAAGGGGGGGGGCATGTCATGTGTCGCTAAATCATTTTGTTCATTTGCTATTTTAGCATTGAAGACCTCGAAAACTTCCTGATCAGCAGTAATCTAGGCTTCACCTCTATTATATCAATAGAAAGTTCATCGCATAAGATAATGGAAGAGAATAAAGAGCAAGAGAGTGAGAGGGCTCTCAACATTTCCGATGCTCTTGGGTCACTCATTAGTCGTCGAATGACTCCGCATTTCCGTAGTCCAAAGCTCAGTATCGCCTCCTCACAAAGCTACATCAGTCGTAGTCTCGGTCGACTGATGCAGCGCACTGCGTCTGCCCGGAGCAAGGCTGACTTTGAAACTGCTACCATCGGTGGCTTCATGGGTGAGCTACGCAGGCACCTCTCCGTAGGCTGCAGTAAGGAGCTCTTTTCCGATCACACGGCGATTGATGTGATTCCTGATGACAGGAAAGCTGGTGACGAAGCCGAAAGTGTTATCGCTTACCGATCCTCTTCCAGCACACCGTCGTTTGCTGATGAAAAGGAGGTCTTCGATATGCTTCGACAGTCATCTCTGGCTTGGGAGGTGCTTTTGTGCATTTTTAAATGTCAATTTTTAAGTGAGGTTTCAAGATATACCCGTTCAGATCAGCGAATGAGCGTTTGTTTGCGGATCTTGTGCCATGATTTAAACATCGCTCAAAGATTATTTCCTAATTTACTACTACCCTCCCTTAACTATCGCACCTGAGCAACACAGCAAATACCTATGATAAAAGGAACTGAAGACGCCCAGTCCACCCTACGAGAAGCAGTGCTTTAAAGTCACGCCAACCTTTTCTGACTCATAGTGATGGTGATGCCTATTTCCACTCACAAAAAGGATTTTGTATGGGTGCAAAATACTTATCATAACAGATCTATCTGTTGCATACTAATGATATGACATACTACCAATTAACTTTTTCTAAAGGTAAAATTAATCATTTAATTGTTTTCCCATTAAAACCTTTAACGTGTTTCGTATTTTTTCGACAAGCAGCTGAACAAGCTCTTTAATAGTTCTCAGTGAAAAGTGGCCTCTTTTCATTTCACTTATCTAAGGATGCCACAGCCCATTTGATATTATGAGCAGGTTTTGTTATGGGAGAGGTTGGGGTGTTTCAATGACTTTCGCTGAAACATTTGTCAAGCGTGTTTTAAAGAAGTTATAAAAAGCCAGCAGATTGATCTGTTGATTAAGATTAACATCAAAAGGTATCAAATTTCAATAAAGCTTAAAACCTTACTTCTACCGAATGATGACTGGAATATATTAAAGGCACATGTGGGTAAGGTCACAGCATCAAATTAATAAATAGTAGGGGTTGAACTCAAAAAAAAGCTCTTTAAAATCACATTTCACTGCTCGTCTGAGAGATACGTAAGGTAGTGATACTATGGGAGCCGAATACTCTTCCTTTAGTGCATCACTGCTGCCTATGCTTATTAAAGGTTGTGATATGGCTGTGGCTCGCTCTCACCTGTTTGCATTTCATTTCAGCTCGTGAGCGAGCAGGAGTTTTTGCAGAGGTGTGTTTTGGCTGAGGCAGAGGGAGAGCGAGTTGGTGACTGCGAGGCAACAGATTCGGCAGTTGTCACGCCTCTCGCACCTCCTGCTTCTCTCCTACAAAGCTGTATCCTCAGCACTCGAACGCAAATTCATGAAGTGAGAGTCATGCAGTCTACTAAAAGTTTTTTTTTCGATTTCTCAATGTCTTAATACCAGTATCAAATCAAATACAAACCCAACTTTTAGCTTTGATGGTACCAACCTCAACAAAGTGCTACTTCCTAGATTTGAACTTGTCAATAAAAGGGATTTGGCTGCGTTGTCAATGCTTCTACTAGGTCCTCTAAGCTTTATTTGCATGTGAGTGGATGACAACGACCATTTGTATGTGCTTTGGATTTACATTTGAAAAAAGGGCACAGATTATCTGCCCTGTGTGAGTATCAGTCAAACTTGCTGTAAAGTTAATTCATATAGCAAAAATCCAGTGGACCAATATCAACTAATACATAGTCATTATTTGGTAGTGAGATGCATTTATCGAAAAAATGTCCCAATAGTGCTTGACGAAGTGATTTCCTTCTACGCTTGCATTCATCTAGCAGAGAAGAAAAACATATTTACTTGAGACCAAGTAATGGTGCCATTGAGTGTGCACGATTCCCACCCACCACCGCCTGTGGCGAAAATAGCGAAATGGTACATCTAGTTGGGACCAATATGTGCTTGTAACCGCGTTCATAAATCTGTGCTTATTTAAATAGCTGTTTACTCTTTCGCTTGTTCCACACACGAGATTTTGTCAAAATTTCTGCCCATCGTAACCACATTCTGGTTTATTCGAGGAGGCGAAGGAGGAGAAGTTCTTGTTGGATGGTTTGTCCTCGTTACCATTCTGTCTGGTTTCATCCCAAGGGGTGCAAAACACTCCCCACATACTAGCTCACTCCCAACCAATTCCATAGCCATCTAAACTGACCTTTCAGTCGTACACATATGGATGTTTTAAATGTGAATATAAAAATCATTTGGAAATCGCTTTAACTTCATATGTCTTCAGCTAAGCTCACTTCTCACTAAAAATTATGCATTCTTTGCCACAGTGAATGCCCACCCTCCTAAAATCCTAACTAGAACAACCGAGTTAATCATCAAATTTCTGTTATCGTCGCTCAGTGCCCTTACTTATTGCATAAGTTCAAATCCAACTTCAGGACCGAATGGTTATCCCCATTTTACCCTTTCCACGAGTGAAAATGTTTCAGATTTAATTTTTTTTCAAAACTTCAGGATCATTAGGAGAATGATGAGTTGAACTTTGTATAAGGACTATTACATAAATTAATAACCTTCTACTTTGGAATAACTTATTGAAATAATCTAGTTATGAGATTGTGTTAAAAAAGTTGAGTCCATTTATGCTATTGTTTATTTTAATGCGAGAATCAGATAACGTTGGGAAGAAGAGCTATTGTATGGAGACAAAGGTATGGATCATGTGGAAATTAAGAAGAAGCAAAAATTCTGGTTCCGTTTCTTGTTATTAAGAATTGGCAGGAGAGGTATTTCAACTCTACCGCCTCAGATAGAAAGAGCATTTTTAATAGTGGATACTTTTAGACTTGCCTAAAAAACCCTAAACTAGGATGTGCAACCAGGTTTACAGAATACAAATAGGCGATTAAGCGCTTTCCTTGTTTTCTCCGCAAACACTACAAAATTCCACTCATTTCCTTCAATTGATACTTTGTGGCACAATTTATTCGTTTAGGAGATCTATTTCCTCCTTTCAGAAGTCGATTTTAGGCATCTAAGGGAAGTCCAACGATCTGTTTGTCTAGAAGTTGAACACTCTTATGAGGGGTCGGAGCCAATCCTTAAAACGATTATAATGCCGAAACATGCTTCCTTACTTGGTATCAATGAAAATCGCAGCCATGTCATATCACTAGGTTCTCAGACCTTGATATTTCATCTATAACACACATATTACTCATGTTTAAAGTCGCTTCACACAAGTGGAGTCCACTATTGTAAAGAGGTGGGTAGTTCAATAATTTCTGCTGTATCCTCCATCAATTTGATTTGTACATTGTTGGCAAGGTGGAAAGACTGATTGCAGTATCATATATTTGCCATTTAAACGCATTTTTAAATACTGGATGCTGCGATACATGGCATTTAGCCAGTCAATTTCTATAAGTCTTTGTATTTGCTTCTGCATGCTGTTTGAGTAAAATCTCCCTCAATGGCAGAATTTTTCCTGTTAGCTCTTTGAAGCAATCCCTACGGGAGCACAGTTCTTTGACTGGTCCCTGACGTTTAGCAGTGAGTTGCATGGTTTCAGTCTGAAGTCACTTTATCGCCGTTGTGAAGATTTTGTCAGCGGTGACCCGCATGCCAACGTCAATTCTGGCCCCTGTCACACAGCTGGTGGCGCGAAAAACATGGAAGCCGTTCCAAAGCACAGAACCCTCTCCAGTGCGCAGCAAAACCAGCCCTGTATCCTGCTCATCAAAGACACAACTGATTGCGTGAGGCTCAACCTATTACCACCTTTCACTCCAGATCATCACCCTTATTACCATTTGAATGCAAAACCAAAGGAAAGTACCACTTTCTCATTCTGATGAGTTAACTATGCGCCCAAAAATTTCTTGCATATTTTCCTACGAAGTGGATCATAATAGAATCGCGTTTGATTATTTTTTTTGCGAAGAGCAGGAAATGTCCTACCCAAATCACATTATTTACCAAAGACAAACCTTTTTCAAAACAAAGGAATAACTAGGACATCAAGCTTTTTACTTTGCGACTCGATTTTTTCCACTTCTTTGAATGTAGTCTCTCGGTGATTCCGACCTCATAATTTCACAATCCAAATCGTGGGTTGTAAACGTTGGCTTCGCTTCTGGATAAATGATCATTTCAAAGGCCACGGTAGCTAGTGAAGTGTAACTAACTTGGGGTCAGAAACGTCTCAGTGGTAGGAAGGGAAGACGGTGATACATGTGGACTCTTCCCCAGAGAACAAGAAATCAAAGCGTCTGCCGATAAGTTTGCCAAATTACACAGCCAGAAAATACCTCTCACCCTCCACATTTGCTTTCCCATCTATACAAAGCACTACACACTCCGTCGGTAGAACGCAATTGCATTGCCATATGCTGGATTATGCAATCCAAGTGCGACTTATTTGAAATAACTAACTAATTAATAATTAATAAATTTAATTGTTCCACTGCAAAATTTATCAATTTTAGCTAATGGGAGCCTATTTAAGTAGCCATCCTCGGCTGAGCAGAGGCGTGTTTTATGGAACAGGCGAGACTTTTGTCTTTCACTGGACCCCATCTGCTACATCACCACATGAGGGAGAGGTTCTAACAGAGAGAATTACAGCTACAACTCCGCAGTCTGGAGATCTATGTTTCAAAGTAAGTCTAAATTCTTGTGTTTTAAAACTTGCAAACGATTTCAAGCTGTCCAATCCATTTGGATATAACATGAGAAAAATAAGTTATTCACCGAACGAATTGTAGGTAATCATAAAAAAATTGTCGTGAACGATTCGATCTCGAGTAATTACGTTTAACACAGATTCAGCATGGGTTTGCATGGCTGGGAATAGTATGCACAAGTAAGTTAAGCTTGAAGTGGATTGGGAAAGCAGAGCACAAAATCTTTAACTTCGTGACCGCGGACTTTTATGCCATTGGAGCGCTTTGTCTTGTACGACTGGCAATAATAGAAGTGTCTATTTTCGCAATAAATATAGCCCACCAAACATAGACATTAGTTTGGCATCAGTTCCTTTACTCAAATCGTACTTTCCATTGTAAAATTAGATGTCATGCACCTAATATGGTGTTTATCGTACACCTTTAATTTTATGAAATTATCTGTTCAAAAACATTCCTGTTTTTCTTAGAAATACCCGTGGTCTAGGAAAAACTCATTCTTCGTTTCTGGCGAACCAGAAGTCCTCCTCATCGGGTGTTCGAAGTGAGTTCGTGTAGAAGGGTGTAACACTTAACACAGAGAATACAGATATTCTGCGAATAATTCACTAGCAAATTTATGTCACAGTCAACTTTTGCCAGATACTACATTTTCCACTCCATATCATGCCACAACTGCACATGAGGTCAGAGTTCTGGAGAAATATGGGGGTTGGACTCAAGTAACTCTAACGCTGCACAATGACCTGGGGTGCGGCATCACCTCTACTTAAAGTCGCACATTCAATAAGGTGATTGGCGGATAGCAGTGACTAAATTCCTCAAAGATCATGCTCGTTGGGAGTATAACTTTGTCACCTATTGTGATTTATGAACTTAAAGTGCGAGCTCCGCACTGAGGATAGACGAGAATCTCAACAGAGGTCGAAGTCAGGTGTGCGAGACCTTTGACAATCCCGAACTGACTCCGAGCGGCGACTTCTTCATTCACACCATTGAATTGTGGTCGCTCAGCTAACCAGATTCCCTACGCGAAACCTTCCCTGCCTCAATCAACCGCCCTACTCACTTCAACTTGTTGTGCGCTTCTGTTGTTGTCGCATGTAGTTCACATTGCCACGATTTTCTACTTTACTTTTCAGAAAGGTGTTGACCCCACCGAATAAACTTTTGAATTTACGGCATTTTTGATACCAGCATTGGTGGAGGTATGAAATTATTGTTAAACCCTTAGCATAATTCAATAGAAATACCAAAAGGTATACTTGGGGTTTCAATGGATAGCGTCGGTTTTATTGCAGAAGAAATGACGTTTAAAATATTTGCGGTTTTAGAATGCTGTAAAAATGCCCTTTTATTGTTGAATGTCCTAATAAGTCTAGAGGGACATTTGACCTATTGTCTAAATGCTTTATGGCACACCAACACCAGAGACTGCCCGAGTTAAGGTCAGTGGATATCATTTCTTCACAAATGCATAGTCAAAGGGACTGCTCCAGCCTCAACAGTATCTAGAGAACAGTTACGAATCCTAGGCATTGTGGCAAGAGGTGAATAATTTTTCACCGATGTTTGTGACTTGCATTAGATTTTACCTGTAACCGGTAAAAATTTTTCTCTTGCACTTTTGGGCAAAGCATATTTTACATTCAAAGGGCGGCGTGAGATTTTTCAGGTCAGGAAAAATGACCACACCTTTTTAAAACGCACTTGTTAGTGCATTGGCACTTTTTGCCCATCATTTTGTACCATTGTGGGTGAAAGTGGAGCGCCACTTGTGTATGTATAATAGATTGGAAGGTGTTAAAAATGAAACTGCTCTAATCTAAGTTAATAGGAATAAATCCATTCAATCGAACTGCGATATTACTTACTACTCTCACAAAATGCGAAAAATGTATGCACAACCTTGATGTGCTTTCGATGACCACCTCTTGACACTGAAACAAAAGCAAGGCAATAAGAAGCATGGTTTTGGGGGAGGGGGGGAGGGAGAGGAGGGGCGTTGGGCTTTTTAACCTTGACTGTCAAAGGAAACTAAAACCCACATGTGATTAATGTGAATAATTGCGCAAAGGAATTCACCTTTTTGTAAGGGACAACTCAATCGTAGATGCTGCCTTGGCAACCACCGTTTGGCCACTCTCCTTTAAGCTAAAATTATTGTTATTGTCGCCAAGGCAGTTGTGTTTGGATAATTAAAATTCAATGAGTGATTTAAGTGTTCTTACCCTGGGGCCTGCAGTGGTAGATCTTTTGGACTTGTTTATATTTTAACTTTAGCCATAGCTTCACCACAAATTTGACTTTTCGAAATTCTAGATCTCTCCAAAATGTTTAGAACCCAAAATGCATTGCGTATGCGATACTGCGATTGCATAGTAAGTAGGACCACCTGACGACATTGAAGCCACCTCCGTTTCATGCGTCAGCCGAGCTGTAGGCAGTCCGATCGTAACATATGGGAATGTGGATCACTGTTAGTAGGGTTTCTCAGATTAACATGATTAACTTGATTACATTTGACAAAAACGTTTCATTCGTGACAACTAGGCGGAGATACACTGCTTCAGCACCAAGTCAGCTTCGTGTTGGAGTTGCCGTCTTCGATACTATGAATCTTTAACAAGCCTCAGCACACAAATCTAAGTGTGGCGACTGAATGGGATCTATGTTACCTGAAAATCAACGTGTCTGATTTGACACAATTTATAAGCCGATGTCTCTTAGCACAGATCAGTAATACATAATTCAAGACTTTCTTTTGTTTGCTACTAGGTCATAAATTAAAACTCATGCAAAAGTTGTTATGTAGGATATACACCTAAATTCTTTAACCTAATCAAAAACGTACCTTAACCAGTTAATAGGTAGCTAAAATTACGGGAGCAATTAAACACTTTGTATGCGTGTTCCCTTGCCTACTTATTGGATGCCAAAAACAGGAAATTCCGTGGAGCTCCCGCCTTGAAGTGCGGGGATGAAAAATTCAAAAGGATACTTCACACACTTTCAAAATAACACCTTTGAGGAGATTACACCTAAAGCATGCAATCAAAGACCAAAAACACAGTTTAAAAACCCTTTCCACTGCATTCATTACTCTCACCATTGTAGTGATAATACATTCTTTTCGTCAACAAGGTAGAAGTAGGTATACTCTTATTGGAATAAGCATTAGCAATCATAAGGTTGAGGGAGTGGATAGAACAGTTTAATAATACATTGGCGGTAAACATATCTATAAGCACGGACCTAAAATAAGGAGAATGATTTGAGCGTGTTGGTTAAGCGTGCAACTGAAAGCCTACCTTTGGTAAAATACGATTCCAGCGTAGTGTCTTTCAGTGCAGAGTTAAGGTGAGGAGACATGGGCGATGATATTAAAACTTCAGAATCGTTCTCTGCCGTCTGGTCACCTGTACCAATTAGTGGTGGGTTGGAGATGAATGTCTCCGCCACTTCTCCCTGGACTTCGTTACTGCAAACAAGTGAATGGGCTCTTGGACTTGATTGTTGATGCAGCATGGAATTTTGCACATTCTTCTTTTTTCGAGCTCTGGCATTTTGGAACCAAACCTTCAAGTAAATTAATCGTGACACAGAATGAGAAATACTTGTGGACCATGAGCATCATTAGGCCACAGTATTCACATGCGTGGGACACAAAAAGACTAAGAACCGAAAGAAATGATAATGGCAAAGTATGAAATTTCATTGTAAGTAATCTGGGCGTTTGCCAAACTATCAGGGTTTAATTGGAACAGATAACAGAGTCTACCAACTCAGTCGACGAAACTATTGAAATCCTAAAGATAAGGCATTTCGCAATGTGTCACTGGAACCTAACTAAAGTGACACTCTTCAAAGTATCCATCGCCAGTTTTACATAATTAGACCCAGTGGAACCAAAATGCAGCCCCAAAAATGTGAAATAGTCATATCTCCCCCTGATGGCTTCTACATAAGCAACTGAGTTAAATCACCATTTATAGCACAGAAAAAAATTACATTCATCCTTAGTGTGTGCACAATCTTGCATTTCTGGGAACTCGAGTCTACAGATTGCCCCCTGAGCCTCGCCTTGAGTAAAAAAAAAAATATTATTTTGATGATGGGTGTTTCGGAATTTGAAGCGCAGGTAACCGAATGGTACATCCTGAGATTTAGTAATGATTTATGTCTTTGGATAGGTACCATAGAGTAGGCTAGTCACCTTGATCTTTGCGACGGAATTCTCAGTACTGTCCCACCTAATGGCGCGCTGGGCTAAATATAGCAAGCCACCTCAAGCAAAAATCAAGGCATGAGCACAGGCGCTCCCTGGACGCAGTTGGAGGAAGTGGTGGTGCGTGGAGCGGACAGTCAGCCAATCACGCAAAACCGTCCGACCTATGTGAGACTTTTCTGAGTGTGTTCGACTAAACAGCCTCTCCGTGAGCTAACCTTTTTATTGTACATTTATCTCACCTTGTGAATGCGCTCTGTACCAAACAGAAGCACACCACAGCGTCCATCGAGATGTGTCAAAGCACAATTAGTCTTCATCGGCCTAGAGAACCAAAATGTCCAATCCTCGTTTTAGAATACGGTCACTGAGAGGAATCGTACAAGTGACTGTGGATAGGCAAAATTAACTATTGCTTAAATTACTCCTGCACAATTTTTTTCAAGCCAAGTAAGCTTATTCTTTGACTACGAGGGACCTTAAAATTGCAGGCTGTTTATTTCGAAGATGTGAAAAGACATTTAAAGTATGATTTCGAGACGAGTTGTTATTCTGCAATAAACAATGTTAAAAGCAGAACAAATAGAGGCTCTTTTGGAAGGACCTGTGCAACTTTTAGACTTCAAAGCATCAATTGAAAACCGTAATTACAAAAGTTTTTACGAAATTTAAAGGAGTAGACTCGACTGTAACTTTGCAATTAATTAAATTAAATTCGTAGAGTTTCCATTTACGGTATTCTAGTCCATCTTTGCTTCAGTGACAACAAAATGTTTCATTCCATCCGACTGCCTCGCATTATCTCTACTATGAAATCATTCACCTTGACAGTACTTTCGTACAACATAATGCCCTCAGCTTTATCTCAAGTATCTAAAACGCTTCTAAGTAGTAATAATGATGCTCTTGCAGCATGAAGCAAGAGCTTACATTTCATTCCAATTGACTAAGTATCAACACGATTTGAAGTGTTCGAGTCTCCTCAAATCATGATTTTGGATTTGAGAGAGCTTCAGTAGTCAAAAATTCATTGAGTTGCAGTGCAGAAATACCCTCCAGGGACCAGTAAGTTTCCCACTGCCTTAACGTTAGCCGCCCAGTTTGCAATGAGCCTAATCACGTGAGCTAAAATTTGGTTAGATGCAAACTCAACACACCCCAAACCAAAATGTTCGCGCTAGTAGGACAGCTGACTTCACCCAAAACTGGCCCATTACAAAGGTGAAGCAAATGTATCTTATGGAAATTGGAAACTTGCCGTTGACTCAGTGCTACAGGAAACATTGTTTCGCCATCGACTAAAGCACTTCAAAGCAAGGTTATCACATCATTTCATATTTGAAGCATCGCCATTGGTTTAGCCAAAAACACAATTTGCGACAAGTTGGAATTATGCGTTTTTCACACTTCGGGATTAGTTGAGCAAAGCATCACACTGACTTGTATTGTTTCGTTGAAGTAGCTGGAGGACAGGATCTCACTAAAACCATGGCAAGCCTCATTTAGCGTGACGTTTTCTCTCCGTTAAGTGGAGTGATATTCATCCCCAGTCAGGTTCTACCAGATTATAGACTATTAATCAAGGATTCTGTTTCACTTTTGAACAGTCAAATAGAGCGATCGTGATTGGGAGTGTTTCCTTTGGTCTAATTAAAATTTATTCACGCTCCTGTTTACCTACTGCAATTATATTAGTAGAGTGTGTGTTGTTTAAAAGTTTACCTGTGTGACGCGTTTGGTTAGACAAGTGGCCTGAGCGATTCGTTCCAGTTCCTGTCCGTCAGGATTTGACACAGTTTTGAAACTGGCCTGCAGAACTGCAATCTGTTGTGGAGTGAAACTAGTACGAACTCGCTTTGATCGCCGTTGACGATCACTGCTGGCAGTGGCGGATCGCGAGGAGGGTCGCTGTTGCTGCTGACCTTGATGTCCATAGCCTTGGTGAATGAATGAGCGGAGTGCAGTAGTTGGAATCTTTCTGCTCTCATCAAAAGCTATGGTTTCCTCAACTGTAGACTCCGAAGCGCTTGAAGTTCGACCCATCGAATTCGGTTTGGATTGAGATGATTTGTCATCTGTTTATACATAAATGCATGATTTGCGCATTTTTGAGTAGCATAGTCCAAAGAGGCTTACTTCTATTCATTTTAATAACGTTTGCCTTAAAAATGCTGCTCCGATGTCTTCTTCACGTAGTCATTAGACGTCTGCATTATACATGTCAAAACTCATTATACATTCCCAAATGCTGCTATAGTAGCGCATCTAGATTGAGACGGAATTGAAGAGACAAAAATTTACTCCTTTGCATCCAGGAGTGCCATTTGACAACTTTTGGAGTTACAGATCACCGATGTGAGACAAATCGCACATTGAGTTCTGACATAACATTCTGTAATATCGTGAACCCATAACAATTTTATTGTCCAAAGCAAAGTTAAAAAGCAATCATCTGTAGCATGGTGAATGTTTTGCTGAATGAGGGAGACCTCCTAAATGTGATGGCCCTTTTGGGCTTTAACTCGCAAAAGTTGCTGGCTTCGGGCATTTGCTAATTAGACGTTTACCACTTGACGAGGCGAAGTGGAATGTGTCTAGTTAATAATCAGTTAGTACGTGTTGAGTGTGAAGATGAATAGACAAGCGTATGTTAATGACTTAACCTCCTTTCCTTAGTCAGGAGTCGAGTCTATCCTCTATGGTTGACTCGAGTTATTATCAAAAAATGCTCAATGTCAAAGGAACTATTCACATGTGCAATTAATAGGAACAATAGTCATCCGAACCAATTAAATGTGCGCTGTGCAAAGTCAAAATGGTAAACAAACCTCCATCAAAAAATTCGTCAGTGAATGGGTTTTCAATGGAGTCGGTAGCTGTTTGCCCAGGATCACTCCATGATGTCTCTGAGAGCTTCGACTGCGGTTGCACTGATGAAGGGGGTAGAAGAGGACGGAGGTGCCAGGCGCAGAATACCTCACCTTCAGCAAAGGCAATGTATTCACCGAATTGCAGTCGCCAGTTGCAACGAGAGCAGGTGAAGCAGTCTAGGTGGAAGACGTAGTCGAATATGCGTTGCACTAGCGAGCCTCGTGGCATCGGAATCTTGCACTTGGCGCAGTGTGTCTTTCTGCAGTGATCGGAGAAGGACTTTTAATTATTAACAATGGAGCGGTAGGTTGAGGCGATGTATTTTGAGCAGTCGGTTTCGCTTTGGAGTTTATTCCATTCGCATTTTATCATTTCCACTTACAAATATTGCTGAAAAGGAAATTAGATGCCCTTTTTTGTTTAAGCGCTTCCGATTATCTGACGGCTATGTTGGCGTAAAAATAAGCTGAAACGCTACATTCATAACGAGTGCTAATAAGTCGTGAAAATGAAGCATGCTTTTGGAAAGGGTTAGCCTACATTTTGTAGCATGACTGACAAAGCACCCCAAAGCGACGGTTGGCCCAACATCTTCCGTCCGATTCGTCCAACTGGAGACCGCACCGAGAGCAGCGGAGACAAGTAACATGGAAATGAATTATTTCTCCATCACTGCCACCATTCAAAGTTGGCGAAAGCCTGAGGAGGAACTTTGAGTGAATTGAGCAGTGACACCGGGCACATACAGGGAGGATGTTTTCTTTATGGAGTTCGAATTCGTGCATTGTTATCCCAGTTGGTCACAAGGCGACTGGAAACTCTTGTGTGTAATAGTGTTCTGTTCAACGACTTCCACAGCAGTACAAGCTGAAGCACAAACTCTGCCAGGTGTTAAAACCATTAGCAAGATTAAAATTTTCGGAAAAATGGTATTGCGTCGGATACATAGACTGAAGTAGAATCAGTTCAGTAGGTGAAATTTTCACAAAAGGTCTAATTGTTCAATTGGGGACGTTAAATGTAACACAAAGTAAAGTACTTACCAGATCCAAATTCAATGCATGCTAAAATGTTCATAGATTAAATGGAAACGTCTTGAGATGGAGAACAAATTATTACAAAGCATAGAGTAATTGTTTCGGTTTGTTCATTCACACAAAGGTTCCAAAAAACTGGTCCTGTGACAGCGCAGTAATCAATTCGATTGTCCGTGACTGCAGGCTGTTGGAAGTGGCTTTGTTAGCATTCTCTAGTTAATAACATAACTGAAAGGTGGAACTAAACATTTTTTAAACATTTCGAGCATTTAGCATGTGGGACATCATTGCCATTACTTCGTGGTACATCTTGCTGCAAATGAGTGATGCAAATCGCTAGCGAACACACCGTAATTTAGACTAGACATTTTCCCGACAGATTGTAAGCATGTTGGCTCATAATATCTGCAGTGGAAATGAAAGGCAACCTTAAGGGGTATTTTACTTCTTTTTTTGTAAGCATGCCATAAATCATGTTGGAGAATAAAACCACAATATAAAAATATCAAATTAATGCCATAGTTCTCCGATTTCACATTCGAGGTCAATAGGCGGTTGCACAGACAGGAAACATTTATAACAAATTGTCACTCACCGGATCTGCACGACAATCGAATAAAAGAAAAAAAACACTTTTATCCCATCCTCCGTCAGTCAGTGGTGTTTTTCATTAACAACAGGTCACAGGCGCAAGTGTCCGCTAACCCACTCAAACCGACCAATGAGTTTGTCCCTTTGCCTCCCCCCTTCGCTCTCCCTTAGGGGAAGTATGCTCGCCCCTCCCTTTGTCCATTGGCGTGAGTGTGCTCTTGAGTCCACTGACCCCCACCCCCCTCCTTCTTCTTTTCCTCTTTTTCCTTCATAATCTTTGCATGCGTGCTTGCGAGGGCTTACTGAAAATAACCTCGTGGTATACTCTTCTAATTAGACTTCGATGAAGGCGGTGGAGTTAAAAAGACGCGAAATTCGTGTGCGTTATAATGATATTATCTCAACTGGTTGCGTGCTATTCTCCGTAATGCAAATAGAGATGCCGGACATGTCGACATGCTGAGATTCCAATTGGATTTCAAAGCGCAGTTCACGCAATTTCAGCATTTTATCAAAACAGCTTCAAAGAAGTTTGTAAATGTCGTCGCTCTGTAGAAGAGAATAACCAGCAACCATTTTATCGGTGAAAAACATGAAAACATCATGATTTTCTGTCCACCTTCCAGTTTCTCTACATCCCATTACCCTACCCTACTTCTGCCATTAAAATGCCTTGCTCAGATTCCATTAATGTTGCAGGGACGGGGACTGATATCATGTCAATCTCTCACTCTCTGGCAAATATTATGAAATCATTTAAAAGTTTTCAAGGCATTGAAACATTTTTATGTCTTATTCCTAGAAGATGTGGAGAAGAGAACGTAAGTGCTTAACTAAAGAATCAAAATGATGCCTAATTTTTAATGTATCAGCGAATCGCCGCGACTACTCCCATTCCCTTACCAAACGATACTGTCTCTTTAAACAATCAATTTTTTTGTACCACGAAAACATTGAAAATAAATAAATTAGATGCTCACTAACGACTAAGGCCAAGTTTTAATTTAAAAGGGCGAAATGGAGCTATCTGTGGAAATGTGCATAAATCAAAGGCCATCACACCCAACGCAAATTTTCAGTTCTACACTTCTTAGTTAGTTGATAAACTCTAATAAGAATATTTGTAAAAAAATGCTTCTGCATGTCTTTGATTGCCATTCTCAGTGGTATTATATGCCAACTTGAATACTTGAGGTGTCAATGCTTTACGATCTATTCAGTGGCAGCGTAATTTGATTGATTGCTCTAGGATCCTATTCCGGATTCCATTCAGTTAAGTGAATTTCGTTTAAGGAATGACAACAAAGTGAAAAGCAGTGTTTTTGGAGTGGATGTCTGTCACTATAGTTATTACTTTGAGAGACCAATTCTACAGGTTCTTCAAGCTAAAATTGAAATGAATTCGCAGCCATTTTATGCATAGAGGATTAACTGATGGTCATAAAAAAAGTCTGCCTCTGCTGAAGTCACTTAGCTATCATACAAATTTAAGAGATCACTTAAAACCACGTCTTGATTAATCGCTGTTCACCTCTTCCATTGTTATGTAAATCGCGGAAAAACTGCGCCATTTAAAGAATCTCTGTGGGTGTGTTGTCGCCGCTAGCATTTGAGTTGTTGCCCCACGACTTGGAATTCTTAAAAGGATGGAGTGATACCGCGCACTCCTGCTCTCTGGGGAGAGAAGTGGTGGGTGAAAGGCATGTCGAGGACACCACGTCCCTTTTGTTGCTTTTCTCCTTCTCCTCAACCCTGTTGACAACCACTACCACTCCCTCCCCCTCAACGTCTCTGCCTCATCGAATTCGCCGCGGGTTTCCACGGTGGAAGGTGATTGGGTTTTCGAGTGGGCTTGAGAACTAAAAATTGCCTTTGTAGGATCTTAGAACCCTGAGGCTATGCAAAGTAGGAGTTGTCCCAGAAAAGATACATATTTGCTAACTGAGTTAAAGGTCTCCATTTGCGTTTTTGTTTTATTGGAGGGCGTATTGTAGATTTGCACGCAACAACTTTCTTCACCATTCGTTGCCAGAACCACAAGACAACTAATAATAGAACTATGAGTTTTGGATTGTGTTAGGCTGAAAGTGGATGGCATCACAAAATAAGTAATGATATCATTAAAGATTTTAGAGTCGTGGATGATGTTGATTGGCATTTGAACAGGCTCTAAATTGAAGGGAACAAATGATCCATGCAACCTTAGGTTTAAGCCTTATTTTCTGAGATGAGCACATCGTAGCTAAAACTGAACGGTACCGAAGTGTGTGGAGCTTTTTATAACTAATGTGTAGTCAAAAGTTGTTGTGCTACATCGAAGGAAAGGTGGCTTTCTAGCTGTCAGTACCTGACTTTAGCTTTGAGGCACAAACCCTTGATCAGGAAATGCCACCTCCTTGACAGGCCTTTTAGATAAACTAATCGAAAAATTTACATTATTTTCGAAGTCGTGTGATTATTCCATCCATGGTATTAATACGTTAATGAAAATTGACTCGGGTAAATGAGATGGTCGAACTTGTTGAACTGAGAAGAGTAATTTGACATAAATTTAAGAGTTTAATTGCGTCCAAAAGCTTGTGACTTAGAGAAAACCGGCATTATGTGATGAATGAATAAGATGAACCATTTTTAATATCTCAAAATGACTAGTCAGTCTAAAGTAAATCGACTTTCAAGTTGGCGGCGTGGAGCTTCCTTCGCGCTGCGAACGCTGCTAACTTCCAGCCCTTCTGTGTCTCTTTTGTAAGGAAAAGGCTGTTTCCACACACCTGCACATGTGGGTAGCTCTGTGGGAGTGGTTCGTGTTCTACTTGAACTTGGACTCCACTGGACAGAGGGAACCGGCCAAAGGCCGCACAGAAAACAGGCCTTGCATGACCTTAACCGCAGGTTAATGTGGGGCCGATTGGCTACCCACAAAAGGTCTGATTTTCAAGATCTTACTATTAACTCACTAGATGTCATAATTCCTTGATATATTTTAGCATTTTTTGGGTCCAATTTTCGTAATGCAAAGAAGGTACTGACAACAGAAATTCCTTGGCCAAGCAGCCAGGTCGAATATAGTGGGATAGTTTGCATGAGAAGTTTGGAATGAAGCCTTGCCAGAGTTGACAATATTGGCATAAAAAGTTAGAGGTAGTAACGTAACATGTGCACTTTTCTGACGCCAAGATCCAAGATTATGCTACTCAAAACTAGGATACTTACTATTTGTAATATGATACTGCCAAGTCCCTCATTTCTTCAAGCTACAGCCTTCATGTGGAAATGTCTACTAAACAATTAGGAAGAGAGGATTCCAATGAGACTAGTAATTGAAAAGAATCTCATTTTAACCTGTGGTTTATTTTAAAATATGGCTTCCACTGAGTTTGTTTTGGAAAGTTTAAGTTGGATTTGAGATACAATGTTTGGAAACGGAATCAATTAGCAAGACGTTAATGAAAAAGGCGGCTTTGTTCTTTAGAGATGGTGCAGCACTTTCTGACTTCTTCTGGCTAAGGTGCTTCAAAAATTAGATAGGGAAGCCTCTCATGCTGGACAAGCGAAAGTTTGCTATCGCTTGCAGATTAAGCAATGTCAATTGGACACAATTCGTAAATTTTACAATAAAAAGTGTTAACACGTTGAGAATCACTGTCACCAATCCGTTCACTAATGCGTTGGTGTTTTAGTTCCAACATTCTGATTCGATAAGAAACATCCCCTTGCACTACACTGCGATTAATTGATTCTATCTTTGCTGTCACAACCTGGTAAGTCTCTATAAACACATTGCATAACAACCAATCGCAATATAATGAGCACTGAAAGAATAATGCATTTGTCCTGTACCGTCATTTCTTTAATGCAGCAGGCTGTAGTCTACCTCCTAAAAATTCGACCACAGTTGAGTTCCCTCCTGGCAAGTTACAATCTCACTTGCCATTCCATTGGTACGGCAGACGACTCGAGCGGACTGCGGCACCGATGGATTCAGCAGCGAGGTGCCCTAATGTCCGAAGTGACAACGATCCAAGCGAACTTCATTGTTGTTATTGAGGCTCAGAGAAAGCGCGCTGCTCCGAAGATCACACTGTTTCAGCTTTGCGCCTACTATCTCGCCTTCCTCGACTTTGCGCTGCACAGCTTTCAGCGTGGATATCGGCTTCTCGTAGCGTTTCCTGACCTCCCAAGGCGTGAAATTAAGGAAAGCCGAATCCCGGAACTGCCCAACTTGGCCCCACAAACTTCCTCAATAGCACTCGCCTTTGTCAGCGGAAAAGAGCTAACTGATCTTATCGCCGATGTGACCACTATCAAACTGTGCCGAAATACTGTCAAAGTAGGTTCGATTTTGCCTTAGCATCATAAGTTAATCTGATTTTCATAGACTAAAATAATCACTCAGAGCAATTTGACTACATTTCACATCGACTAGCTGCATCTGATGTGTAGACTCTTTTTGTACCAAATTTTATGGACTGCAAGGGAAAGCTTCTGGTGATAATAATAGGTGCGTTGTGCTTTGTTAGTAATAACATTGCTCATGGTGTTGGTTGTCACTTTATTGTGGTTTCATTGGAAAAAGGGTAACTTCCTTTCGCTTAATGGGTCTGAAATCATTAATGACTTAGTCAACTTCTTCCACAAATTTCGGCATTTACGGGATTTCTTACCCTTCTGATGGTGCAGTTCTCCATCCCCATTCAAAACCTGAGTTTTTAAGTTAGCACTTCCATATGATGCATAAAATTACACACACAACTGCATTTTTGGTCTCACCCACAGTTCAAAAAGGAAATATTTGACTGTCACTCAGTAATGACAGTGAAAGGCTACTACGAACGTCAGGTCCTACAGTTCAAAATGTCGAAGCTTCGGAAAATTTTTACAACTTTTGGTGGCGCAATCTTGGTGAGTATGGACCCCCATGCAAAATGCATGAAGACACTGGCGAGTCACCACGATTCACTGCGATATTTGAAACTTGGCAGCATCGTAAGGGCATAGTAAAGCACCATGAATACGAAACGTTGATTGGACGTTAACATCTTAGAGACCAAAGTAAATCGTAAAAAGATTTGGCCATGTATGTATGTAGGCAAAGCAGTACACATGAGAAATTGTCAAATGTACAATTCGTAAATACAAACGACTCCGCCAATTCTAAGCTAAGGAAAAAGAATAATAAGCCACCTTCCATTACGCTCCGTTCCTACATGGTTCAAGAATAGTGGTGGTTCCACCTCAAGCCGACTCTTTCGCTAAACTCTCGCTTTCCAAACATTCGTCCAAATTTGCACATCATAAATAAGCTTTCCTAGGCCAGCGTTTGGCCTGTAAAGCCGCGTCAGTTAATGAAGTAAGTAGGAATCTGTCTGAAGGGGAATGAAGCAAAGGGTGTATGATTATCTTTTACTTACAGCTCCTCAATAATCGTCTAAGTTCGGGACATGCTGCCGCAAATCGGATTCCGCGACTGCTTCCCATCGTTCAAGCAACTATTTCCAAGCGCAAAGCATCGCAAGAACGCAGAGGCTCAACCTGGTCTGAATGGAGCACCGACACGTCCCATGAACGCACTCAAGCAAACGACGTCCCTCGTAATGAAGCAAAGCCACCATGGATTGGAGTAAGGAATAACAAGCTTCTTACCCTCTCAGTAATTATTGCAGCTGGTGTACTCTTGACTTCTGTATTTGTGATAGCCTTTGTATTTGTGTCAGTTGCAGCAAAATAAAAGCAATAACGCAATTTTAAGCAACAAACATTGATTTAACTAGCAATGAAAAGTGGATAATTCTACTTAAACATGATCTCAAGCTGTAAACGAGTCTATACCGAAATTTCACTGACACATAACACATGGGAGGAAACAAGGTATTACCCATGTAATTTTCTCCTCCTACCTCAAGCTTTAGACCCTTGGGTTGTAAATAACGTCCAGAAGACGACATTGAGCACTTTTTCACACTTTATGGGGAAACCAGAGTTTACCTTCCATAGGGTATGATAATGGCGTCACAGGCACAGGGTTGGGACGTGCTAGCCTAACACTTAGAGGTGTGTAATCAAGCAAACATTTGTTGCGATTTATCATTAAAGAAGGGATGCATAAACCTCTGCGACAGGAAAATCTGCATGGCTTCAAGGACGATTACAACAACGCGAGGCGCATTTTAAGGCAGTGCTTATGATAAAATATTTTAAGTAGTCTACAAGGGCCTTTTGGTGTAGCACATGCTAGTCAATGTTTCACTAAAAACAAAATGCCATAAAAATGCCACAATAAGTTTAAAAGGCGTGATGGCTTGTATCACAATTTGGCAGTCAATTTTACAGGGATATTATTTAAATCAGTAATATAAGATTTACAACAGTTTATATATTGAACTATTGCAAACCCGATATTGATGGGGCGACTTGACGGAATAGATGCGATACTAATGAATTGATAAGCTACATCCTTTGTAAAAAATAAATTTGGTCCACGTTGTTTTAGCAGATAGATTCCTCATGACTGACCAATAACTGTTATACACCACCTCATTGTCGCATTTAAATCAGTGGGTCTTGCCCTTGTTGTTGAAATGCTTGGGACATTTTTGTTTGCGTTATTTTTCCCCTTGGTTTTCAGCGCTGATGTGATCCCACTGACAAAAGAGACTAAGGGCGAGTTGACAAAGCACCCTGTTGCTCTTGTTAAGTACTATGCGCCATGGTAACTTATGATTTTTGGTGTGGATATTTTTTCCAGGTGTGGCCGTTGCAAAGAGCTCGCACCTCATTATGAAGAGGCTGCGGAGGAACTTAAAAACAAGGAACCCCCTGTGCCTCTTTTCGAAGTCAACTGTGATGAGGAAACTGATATGTGCAACGAAGCAGGGGTTCAAGGTTACCCCACCCTTAAAATTTATAACCATGGCGAATACTCAGAAGAATTTGACGGCGAGCGAACGAAAGGTATGAAATACTTTTCACATTCATTCACTCATCAGATGATATTGTGAATTTCATGACTTTGCGCTCCGGACCCCCTGCCATCGAAATATCTGATGAGAGTCTGTATAAGGAACTATTGGAAGGCGAAGACTATATCATTTTGCTTCAATCTAAGAAGTCTGATGGGATTGATGAATTCGAAAAACTGGCGCGGAAGCTCAGGAAGTTCTTTAAATTTGTTTATACGCGGAGCGGCCTTTTGAGTTCATCGAAGGATTCGTAAATATGTGTTGTTTCAGTCACGCTTTAGGCTTATCCAACTTTCACTACCAAAGCAACTGGAGACGAAGTTGGAAGACAGGTCTAAGACATACGATGGGCCATTAAAGTCTGCTGATATTGAGAAGTGGATAAGAAAGAATGCGTAAGTCAGTCATCAAAGCGGTTATTCTCTAGTGTTGGGATTGCTGGCATTCGTGACAAAAAGATGAAGGAGTTTTTCAAGAAGCCTTTGTTGGTGGTATACACACAGGTTAACTTTGAGCGAAACCCGTCAAACGTTCGCTATCACAGAAACCGCTTGATATCGGTGGCAAAGGATGTCGACTCCGAGTTACAGTTTGCTCTTTCGGATGCATCAACATTTGCGGATGAGCTCTATGAGATGGGTTTCACCGCAAAGGATGAGGGTACTATGGTGATCATCATGGGAGAAAATGGCAAGAACTACTTGATGAGTGACAAGTTTGGGTATGCCGAGAGTTTTGGGTCACTGACTTTTCATTATAGTGTGTCGGAACTGAAGAAGTTTGTGAGCGACTTTGCCGCTGGGTCCCTTGAGCCATACGTAAAATCGGAACCAATACCAGAGAAGCAAGAAGGCAGTGTCATGAAGGTCGTTGGAAGGACATTCGAGCAGATCGTTTTCGACAAGTCGAAAGACGTTCTTGTCGAGTTTTATGCACCCTGGTGTGGACATTGCAAAGCTCTAAAACCGAAGTATGAAGAACTTGCCAAAAAGCTTTCGAAGGAACAGGGTGTAATAATTGCTGCTGTCGATGCAACAGCGAACTCCTTCCCATCTACCTTTAATGTTCGTGGATATCCAACTATCTATTGGGTTCCCAAGGCTTCTAAGGACAAGCCTATAGCATACGAGGTATGCTTGAGTTATTTGCCTAATTTTGTATGTAGGGTGGTCGCGAGGTTGATGACATGCTGAAATTTGTTGCCAAATCAGCGACTGATGAACTTGTCCACTATACCCGTGATGGCCAACCAAAACAGGAAGAACTGTAGACATTCAACTACGTTGCGGTTTAACGGTTGTTTTCTATTCAATTTCATGTGTGTTGATAATAAATATACCCGCCTCGTCGCATGCACTTGTCATCCTTTTTTCTGAATCACGAATAAACCTTGCTTTAGCCTCCCCGCAGCAGTTCTAGTTAATGGGTTAGTGTTCCGAAGAGCTGCTAGTTCTTGGCGTCGATTTGTTTTCGTGGACCATTGTGAATGGTTGTTTAACACACGCATCTAGCGTCTTGACAGGTGCCTATAATTGATCCTCTGTGGTTCCCAGGAGGTTGTTTTGGAATTCCCCGCCTATCACCGGATAGCTAGTCGTCTACAAAATGGAGGGCGGTTAGTGTCCTTTTGGTTTGGTCTGACTTGAATGGTAAAGGCCGAGAGGTTAAACCTCCTATAGGGTCGTGCTGATGAATAATAGGGCGCCGATGGATCCATGGTGTAAGCGTTCTTTGTCTTGCATGTGTCTGTGGTGTTACAAGTAGATAAAAAATATTGGATAAATGAAGGATTCTGAGAACATAAACTTCCTTGGGTATGAACATTTGATTAGCGGATTTGGGGTGTCCTTATTTATTCAGAGTGCCAAGCTTCCGAACGCCTGCTGCTGTTTTGCGCTTCAGATAGTAGTAGAATTTCGAATAACACACTTATAGACTCTGAAGTGCCATACATCAACAAATTTGTGGCACAAAGACAGATGAACAGACGAAAGACCTCCTGGCGCCGCGATGCAATGGCACCGTTTACCCAATCACCGGAGAGTATGCCCAATGCTACGTGGACGCAAACGACTGGCAGAACGCAGACACTACCGCAAGTAGCGAATTAACTTCAGCTTCAATGAAAATAATGTAAACAAGATGTCAACTCCTTAGAATACAATTCAAAGACGCGCCCGATAGGAGCACTACAGTTCAGAACCTAACGTGCGCACTGAAAGTGGACTTGGGGATTACAGGCTATTAAAATAAATCTTGCAAATGGCATTACTTCGGGTGAAAATAAATTAAAGTACCTTACAACAAGTGATGAAATTGGTTTTACTATCCTAAAATGATGTAGCATTATTACCAGTGTGTGTATGCTGGGTTGCATTTAAACGTTCGGGTCAAAAATGCATCGATAAAGAACCAAAGAGTGTTATCTCATTTAAGTTTGTCAAAGTGACACTACTAAAATTTAGTCGCTTAATGACTTTGCTGGGAAGTGCCTAATTCTTCATCTCATTGGCCAAATCTAGACAAGTGGTAAATTAGTTGCAGACATAATTATCGTGTGGAAGAAGTGCGTCTTTCTAAATGTCTCTGGAGACTTTCACTTTTACTTCGCCAAAGCTACAATATGTGAGAGTTGTATGAAAGAACATATCTTACTGGTGTACAGAGGAGTTGGGGACTACTAGCTACTAGCCTGTGTGGCGGAGCTCAGAGCTCATTAACATATAAAGGTACCCCAAAAAGGGCCCATGATATATTGTGCTTCTCATTTATAAATTTGAGTCAAAACTGTTTTACTCTAACTCCTAACAGTACTTCAAAAATGGACCATTTAATCCACCCATGCCACGTGACCAAGTCCTCATACTTGTTTAATTCTGATCGTAACCTAATGTTGAGATTAAATCAATTATACATATATGTCTACGGGAAACGTGGGTCACGCTTTTCTCGCTCTAAGCGCCACGGGGTAAACCCGTGACCATACAATCACACGAGCTGGGGGTCGGCGTTCTCGCTTAGGATATGCTATTCAACAGTCAGGGGATTGCAATGTTTCGTCAAATAAATTGTCCACCCGGTTCAAATTGCAGAAGCTATAGCATACTGTTTTCTGTTCTCACCTCTGAGGTTGGCTTTACATCTTTAGGATTACAACTGCTGATTCGGAGAAGTTACCCTATGTCTGTGTAGCATGGCGTGTTTATGCGTTAACAAGTACGCCTACAGTCCATACAAGCAGAACATTTTCCCACAAATATGCACACAATCGAATGCAAGCAAAGAAAATTGTGTACTGTTATTTTAAAAACCAGATGGGAGTACACCGTAGTTATGGTCTGAGATCATATTTAGTTCGACCCCATGCCCAAAATTATTAAAAGGACACAGTGAAAAAGCATTCACTCCTCGGGAACACCGCAGCCCTTACTTCAGCTCATAGGCGAGGGAAACAACAAATATTAGAAATCAACTGCGACTCGCTGGGTGCCAGAAGGCGCATCGAAAAAGGCCTTATAAATAAAAACCATATGCATAATTTCAGTAGAACAATTAATGAATTGCAACATTAGTGGATTTGGAGGTTTCGATTTCAAACAAGCTCATTACATTACACTCGCCTGCACACATAAAAACAAAAAGTAAACAATCTATTTAATAAATAATCATAAGAGACCAGCATTGTTTCGGAAATGTAACATTTTTCATGGACCCATGTGAGGTTGCTTCCTGTGTTTTCCGCTGGCATTACCTTGGATTCTCGTTAGTATCTCCTCTACCATGGTGTCGCGTTTCACACAAGAGCTTTCCTTCTCTAACAGCGTCTACGGTTCCACTGTAGAGTTGGTGCGAGATATGCTCCGGTGCGTTTGGATGCAGGATTCGGCCATTCTTCGAATCGTTTTCCCCTTTCTGCATTCTGCATCGGCGAAATTTCACTACCCAACTGACGTGTGCTTCATGGATGTGATGCCTGTCTCACCAACATTCTGTCGATGGGTGAGTTAGTGTGTGTGTGTGTGTGTGCATGGTGGGGCCAGAAAGTGAACTTGGGCTTTATTGTCTTCTTAGCCTCGTATGATTGGTTCGCTGGCATACGAGCATCCAGCTACCGCACTCTTTTCTCGGGTCATCAAACGAGCAGCTGCACTGCGTCAGATTGCCGAGTACGTGAGGGAGAACAATTTAGTTACTTCCCAGGGTCTTCCAAAGACCTCGGGGAGAGATCCACTTGCAAAGCAGTCGCAGCAGGTTCAGTTAGGGGAGAATGGCTTGGTTGGCCACAGCATAGCTCCAGGTCTCATGACCGCCGAGCGCGCTGCTGCTGCCCTTCAGGTAAGCCAACTGCTGCAAATGCTTTGTCGTCCTTCTAATCTTTTTGCAAGCCTCGGTAAACGCGGTATTCGATGTGAATACGAGCGTGCTGCCGACTGGATTTGAGCCACGTCTTCGTAAGTCTGCTTACGCTGTGCCACTGCCGGGGTTGAAACAACGTTTGGAGAAGAAGCAGGGTCTGTTTCGCATGCATATGATGGGCAAACGTGTCAACTACGCCTGCCGTTCCGTCATCAGTCCGGATCCAAATCTTCGAGTATTTGAGGTAGGCGTTGTGTTCCCAGTGCACATGCAATTACCCTACACACCAACTATGGGTAGACTTGTCTTCCACACTTGACAGATTTTTCCGTTCGCATTTTCACGTTTAATCAAATTCTGGAAACAAGTTAGAGTGCCCACGGGCTGCGGTCCTCCGGATGGCTGGGAAGTTAGCATGTCGTAATCTTGTAAGGAAATGGTAGTGCTTTCCCCATTCGAATCTCTCAACACTTCCCAATGCAATATTGTTCCACCCTCCTCGGAGTACACTCCCAAAGCAGTTTTGTTATTGCATGCACAGGATGCAGCTGAGCTACGAAACGGAGTCTTTTGCAGACAAACAATGTGTTCGCCATCAAACAGGGGCTGAACGCTTTCGTACAATTGAAATTGTCTGCATTCTTGTCCATGTGGATGAGGTTTGTAACCTGCTCAGTTCTTGCACTCTTTGGTGATCGAGATAGCCTTCTTTGTGTTGTGATGGTCCCCTGACTCACAGAGGTACTGATGTTTATGAATTGATGTATGGTCAGGCGGTTAGACAGGCCTAACAGTTGGAAGGGCTTATTTAGAAAGTACGGACGGAGAACCCCAGCGAAATTAGGTATTCCGCCCTAGTCACTAACTTCAAAAACAACAGTGCATAGTCCAGGTGTAAAGCCAGCTGCAAATATGGCAACTCCGATTGACGACCCCTTACAAGAATAGTTTGTAGCTACCTAAGGCACCTATCGAATTTTCACTTGTCCCTACATTTGCACCTCAAATAAACATTTTCTACTAGATTACCTTAATTGTACCATTCCAAATGCCTACTACCCAAAGATATTCGTAAAAAAAGTAAATGTTATAAATTTTGCTTTATCACGTCCGGGGAAGCTAGTCGTATGGCGATGACTACCACAGAAGGGATGAACTCGAAATCGCTTCTAATTTGAAAATTTGTGCCCTCGAAAGTCGCCGTTTTAATCTTGGTGTACCTCCACCTCCTTGTGAAAGGTGTAAAAATAAACAGTTAATCAAATTTGGTGCTTTACACAATCAAATCTACCACCTCATCAAAAGTACAAAACTTTCGGTCAGGCTAGATTGACAGCTGGGATAAGAGGTCAAAGCAAGTAGTTCCGTAACCGTGTGTAAGTTGACCAGGGACGAGGCTACCTGACGGCGAAACTGTGTTTTCAAACAAGTCTAAAATCAAAAGGTGACCATTTCGATTTGATTTACATAATTATAGAAACCATACAATTTAGTGCTAAAGATTTCACATTTACGTAGAGCCCAAAGCCCAACTGTTTTCATTACTAGCGATCGGAATCCAGTAAAAACAGTAAGCTGTGATGGGCTATAACTAGTTGCCTGGTAAAAACTCTGTACCCAAGAAAATGCATCAATTTAGAAGAGCGATGAACCGAAAGTATCGAGCCGATCGTTTTTCATTAGCAAATGATTTCATAAGTTTTGCTTATGGACATCTTTTCGAGAATAATCGCCTAGGTATTTGTCTTAGAACATTACGATTTAACGTCGTAATCATTGATAATAGCATCATTGAATAAATAAAACAGTTGTTGGGGTCATCCCCGTGCACAAAGTGCCGTATAAAAGAAAAAAATTGCCTACTTTCGAAAAAGAAACTGCCCAGAAGATGGTGGTTGTGTACCCAAACAAATAAAATTCACAAAGGTTTTTTTGCAGCATTATAACTGGAGTAAACTTTGGTACACTACATGCACAGAGGAGCCTCAGGAGTGGATTTTCGACTAATTGAAATCGTACCAAAGACTAAAACTATTATTTTTATACCACTGGATTACTCTGGGTTAAAGACTATTATATAATTGTTATTGATGCCTACTTTCTTGAATGACAGATTTGAGCACACTGGTGGCAGTTTCAAAAGTGACGCGTTGCATAGGCGAGGGGTGGTAGTCCATGGTGCGTCGATTGAAGGCGCGATAAACACCAGTTTTGGTGAGGTAGTCAGCCATCAACCCAAGATGACGCGGGTTCACATTGATGCCGTAGTGACCGAACACACTGGAGATCTCGCGCTGCAGAGAGGCCCGAGCCGCCTCAATGCCAAAGTGCTCCTGTATAACTGGTACATGGTTGGTGTAGAGTCGAGTGAGGTCGAACACATTACCATAGCGAGAGAGCACCTAAAAATGAAAATCCGTTGCACTAACGATTGCCGACGAAGAGCTGCACCCGTTGGAACCAAATCTTTCGACTTTCCAGACGAAAGCGGCAGCACGAGTCGGGACGCTAGCTGTACAATACAAAGTTTAGACGCTGAAATTTGCATCGGAAAAAGGCCAACCTCCTTGAAGGCTTCTTTAACATGCGTTTCCACGGAAAAACATTATTGTTACTCATATTTATCCATGTGATCAAAGCAAATAACCCACATACTAATCTAAAACTAACTATTCTTGAGGTTCCATACCAGCAATGAAAGCACCAAGTGAAAACAAAATCAAAATTGCATTGATAGTTGAGAGCAACATAGGGAGTGATCAAACTTGAAATTCCTGCAATTCATCGACAAAAAATTCTTACATGTAAGCTCAGTGGAATTAAAGCTTTCAGAATATGAATGATGAGATACAATGTACGGCAGAAGACGCCAAGACTTGAGGACAATGAGCAACAAAACTGTACGCATTTATGGTAACATAAAAGGGATAAAATTAGACAATGTGAAAGGCCAAAATTCTCATCGAAAGGGATTTACAATTGAGTCGTTGCCTTGCATGAAAGCGTTACTGGAATTGTACATAAAAATGCAGACCCGTAATTTCCGATTTGATTCTAATTATTTTTTCTGGGAGGAAATAAAAGTACACCGCCGGAAGAATTTCCCTTATTTGCTCTGGTGCACTGGTGCAAGGCCTTAATCGAATATTTTTGAGTGAAAACAAAGCGCAGAGTCACCGACTGCGCCGTGTGTAGGGAATTTTTGAGGACTACTCACAAAAAAACAATTATCTTAATGGACGCAATAAAAATTGTGAAAAGCTTGTCCCAACAAAACCGTTGACTGGACTGCTTTGAAAAACAGTCAATAGCGAAAGATATCGCTGGGATATGCTCGCTAAACGATAAAATTTTCCAAGCAAAATGCCTCACAACAAAAAGCTAATGACTATCAAATGGATTACACTCCAAGCAGTTACTTTACTATGAATAAATGAGACCATTGGAATTATGAAGTCAGGCAAGACTATGTCAAAATAAAGGTTGGTACAAGCAAACAGTCACCAGAAAAGGCGTAACTATGCCTGACAATGAAAGTCATAGCAAAAGGGAAAAAAGCCAGTTTTAAATCCCTCAAAAAAGATCTGTTTAGCAATTTTAGCGCGAAGTTAAATTTGGACGCTCAAGAAAGAAATAAGGTACCCAATACGCAGGCAACCACGGGGACAAAATCAAATTCGGCACAATATGAAATTGAAAAGAATGAGTGTGATGAAAAAATAACCAATAAAATGCACATGACGCAAACATGAAATTTGAGGAGATACACGAAGTACAAACAACTCAGACTAAAAAGTCAAAGAGGTCCTTCCGAAAGCGATAAGTTCTGAATGAACATTTCACTTGTGAAGCATAACGAAAAAGCCTTATTGCAAATGTAATATTCGTCATCTTTAGTCGTAAAAGTGTTTGCGATGCATTCGAATACCGATAAAATCTAGAAGGGATTCATAGTAATTGCTAGTGGTTGGTACAAAGTATTCCAAGACGCACCTTAACATTTACACCTTCAACACGCAGAATCCACTTCTTAGGATCTGTTTTGTCGATGAAAGCCTTTTGAATATTTGGAACAAAGGAGACCACACTCTTTGAGATAATGCGCTGTACCAGGGTGCGCAAATCAATTGAGATACGGCCATCTTTGGGATCGAACATCTACGAGAATAAGAAAACCTTAAAGTAAATTGTAAATGGTTTCACCCTCAAAAGTAAGTCATTCAAATTCCCAAATAAAGCTGGGATCTTGGTTTTTGAAAAATAAACTTGCACAGAAAAAAATTCCAAGTGACGTGATAGTGACCAACATGACAAGAAACGCACACCAAATATTATGGCAATTCTGACGTTCATAATTCAAACGATGATCCAGAGCAACGAAGCCTACAGGGATGGCTAGTGAAAACTACGACAATCTACTAGTGTATCAAATAAACAATGGGAAAAGTCAGATCAACCGAGCCATACCTAAGAGTAGTAAATAGCATTAACCGATCAAACTTACAGATATGGTCAACTTCACCCATGATGGCGTCTCACTAGTATCGTAGGCGTAGTTAGTGAAGCGATGATGCAGACTCGTTACAAACTAACAGAGGAAAAGGATGAAAGTTAATTACTAAGCCGTTGGGGAAGAAGGAATCCACATAGTATTATTCGGTGGTAAAAAGCTCTATAGTAGGTCAGACCATCGTAAAAGCATACGTAGAAATGAATGATTGATCTGCAACTCACTTTAATTCGTCTAGAATCCATACCCCTTACAGAGCTATGCGTCACCTCAGCCGCATCTCTGGCGAGTACGAGTTCATCGACACGCTCTTCATCGTCTTCCTCGCCGCGTTCCAATTCGACTACCTCGGCGCCACCGATCTCAGCGACTGGTTTGGAGGCAGGAGTGGGTCTTTCAGGACACAATTTGGCGGTAGCGTTGGAGGTGGAGGGTTTGACATCTTGCCACGAGTCCATCTCGTCACCATCACTGGCGGCCTCCTGGTCATCTGATGCAGCTGCGGCTGCCTCCAAATCGACACCGATTTCACGAAGCTCTGCCACCTCATCGTCGTCCTCATCAATTGCCTCGCAGCCTGCGTTTACACCATCTGCGGTTCTTTCCCCCTCAATCTCATCCTCAGCCTCAAGTCGACGTCTGCGCACCGCCTGTAAGGAAGATAATTGGAGAAAAAGTATATTTTTGCCTTTGTGGCTTGAAGCACAATTGTGAATTAATAAGCGGCGCATCAAAAGCAATAGTAGATCGCAAGCCTATTGGTTATTTTAAAGTCCGAAACTTCGATCACGGAACCCATTTGTAGCCCCTTCGAAAAATAACTAAAACGATGGAATAAAAGAAGAGGCTACATACTTTTAAGCCACTCTCGACTGAAAAGACATAGGTAATGTTGTGCTAGAAAGTAATTCTGAGCAAGCAATGCGAGGTTCGAAAGGCACATAATGATAATGATGGAACTCAAGCGATGGAAAATAGATCTAAATACACCTCATCACCTTCAAATTACCTCCGAACATTCTACAATCTGGTCGGCGTAAATTACTAGCAGTAACTTTTGCCCATTTTTGCGCTGTCGAACCCCATTCTCAACTCTTTGGATCCTTTGTGACCATTGCGTCAACCCTCATTACCTCCATAAACGGACACCCACAGGGTCGGTGCTGGTTCCATATCGAGTTACTGAACGATGCTCAATCCGCCCAGCTGACAGTAAGTTTTCCTTCACATAGTTAGAACCGCAAAACAACGAATAAACGCGGCTCCCTACTTGAGATATTTGCACCCAGGTCCCGTGGATTTAAGCTAATGAGACTAATTTGCCACAGCGACATACAGGTAGCAACACAAAGTCAGTCTTATTCTGCATTCCAAGTTACGATGTAAAAAGTGCTGATAAATGTTATTTAACGGTTTACTACTTGAGTTTCCAATTTGAGAAAAATCGAAAATGTCCAAATAATAACAAAATCCTTTGGTGCCTTTTGAAACTTTTGCCAAAATAAACAGGCGGTGGTATAATTTCTTCGGGTTTCCGTCCTTAATTAACTTGTAAAGTCCAAAAACCTTTTGAAAGCAAAGCCAATTTATGCACAGCCAATCATTAAATTCACCGTATCTTCAAATACCAGAAACGAGTACTAGAGGATTTAAGTAGGCTTACCTCTGCTCCGTCGTTTTCGCCCCACTCGTCGCGACCTCTGGTCCGACGTCCGTCAGTAACCCCACCTTCGTCCATTCCCTCCGCCTCCTGCTGCTGTTGACGTGCCAACGCCTTCAGATTGAAAGTTGCAATCTCACTGAACAGATACAAAAACATGCATGCTTCTGGAGTCAAAACTATTGCAAATATACGAAGCTTTATGGCCAACTGGCTTGCATGACCACATAAACACATAACAAGGAATCCATTAATTTTGATTTTCAAAAAGCTTTCAAGGACACAAATACCATATTTCGTGTAGAATTATACTGCTAATACTAAGGATAACTGAAAACCTCCATTGATAGCCAAAATTTTCAGGACCAGTTCATTAAATCACAAAACGGTTTTTCAATAACCTTAATAGTAAAGACCAAAAACTGAATCACACGGTTTAAAGCGGACAGTTTTGCAATAATCCTTTTATGCCTTTGTATTTCGATGTTTGTTCCCAAAACAACCACAGTATCGGTTATGGCCAAGCTTCTGAGATACGCGCCACCTACCTCCAAAAGACTATACCTTGCGTGCCTGTGTGAACAGCGCGCTCGAGTGTCTTGCTAGAGTTCAAACAAGCACAATTAAGACCCACCTGACATAAACTAATCGCAGCAACTCGCGGGTATGCAATAAAACTTTCTAGTTGAGAAACAGCCCAGAACCAGTCATTTAGTCCAAAGACTCCCCCATCTCCCATTCTCACGCCTTTGAAGGACAGCATACCAAAAAATCGCCCATGGGAGTTGCACTTTTGGGACGAAAGTAGAAGAACACTGCCTCGCCATTAATTGTCGCATTTTCTTGATTTCACTTCGAATGTTTGTACTCTTTTCTCTGCAATGGTACTAGACATTTACGTAAGAAGCAGAATAGTTAGGGATTGGAAGCGAAATAGGAATGCAGATAGTCAGGGCTGTCATTTTTGTTTCTAGAGACAAAATGTTTTTATAAATGCAAGACTCGCAAGTTTGCATCCTCCCGAGAAAGGATAACAGAATCTAGGTCGTCAAATAAATCTATTTTCAAAGCTTCTCACTTTTGCCTAGTGCTAATAAAAACAGAATTTGTCTGTCCACCTTGTGGAGTAGAATTCCCAAAAAAGTTACGCTGCGTTGCATTAATACAACGCTGCCACGGCGAATAAGGAGTAGCAATTTGGAGCCACTTCAAAGCACGTCTCTGTAAATAGAACTTATTTTCCAACAAGTGAATTGAATGCATAGTTTAATTGGCATGCTTTATGTGGTTAAAGACGAAATCCGCGAAAGCGCTTCAGGTAGCAGAAAAAGCGTGAACACACACGAGACACGCAGCCACACCAACACAAACAGCTCATTAGAGGAAATAAATCACATTGGAAGGAAGTCAATGAAACATTAACCCCCATCCCTACACCAGGCCAGAAAGAAAGCGAAACGAACTTTGATTTGCCATGGTCTTTTAGCTCTTGCGTCAGACGTTTGCTCAGATCGACGAAGAGGACGCGCTCCAAAAAGTGGATAATGCGGCGGGTGCTGACGTTTGTACGTGACTGGTATGCCGAGGGAGGCAGAAGCTTAAAAGTGAGCGAACAGGAATCTGACGAGTAGTCAACTTCCATGCCGAGAGGCAATTTGATAACCTGCAAACGTATCAATAATAAGGATATAAATGATTTACTAATGTTACGAAAGATATTAACGTTTTTTTTAAAAACCCACAATACAGCACACCTGATTCTCGGATTTACAAAATATGAGCCCATTCTAAGATCAGAACTTATTAGGGAAGTTTGCAAGAAACTCCCAACCAAGCCAATCAACATGAAAGGAAAGTAAAGTTCTGAGCCATCTCCAAAGATATAAGGAGGCATGTCGGGATGGAGGAGAGTAAGCTATGAGGAAGTTAAAACAAAAACCCCTATGTGATAGGGGATCACCGAAGTTTATGAATACCACCGATGTGAAAAAAGTGCTCATAAACGGACCTCCTGACTAGGGAGTCTAGACGCATGGCTCACCTCAGCAAGACGCAATCTGTACATTTCACGAGCAATGTGCTCGGCCCTGGATTTTGCCTCGGAAGTGGAGAGAATGGGTACCTCCATGCAGGGCGTGGCAATGACAGCAGAACCGGCCATTAGCACCTCCCGAAGGCGGGGAATACCCAGAGTGACGTTCATTTCACCGCGACCAGCAAAGTGGAAAGTATTCAGTGTCATCTGGGTGGAGGGCTCACCCACCGATTGGGCTGCCAATAGACCCACCGGTTCTCCAGGGGGAACCTACAGAAAGGGCGTCCGTGAGATTCCCTGCAATTCAAAGTGAGTGGGGAGGCAACCACGCAAACCGCACCTCGTGGTAAAGTAACATTCGAAACCTAGAACGGCGTAGGACACACACTAAACACAAAACTGAAAGGCAATTAATCTAGTCGCCTCTAATGACCTTATGTGCTGTGCTATTAAGCTTGCCGAACTTTCGGTGATAAAGCATTCGTATTCACAATGCTTGTACAATAGCAATACGGCATGAAAGTGAAAAATATCGCTGCCACTTAAGGACTTGCCTGTCCCTGTGTAATTTTGGCTGTAACAATAGTTCGTAGATCCGCCGCCAGAGTACAGGGAGGTTCGGAAAGACCGCTTGAGGATGCAGCTTCGGTAAGTTTTCGCTGAGCACGAGCCCTGCGCTTCTTTAGATGGGCCAACTTCTTGGCACTAAGTGACGTCTGTAAAATCTACAAAAGGAAGTCCACCTTGCATTCGAAAGAAAAGGCCTCTCGTTAATGTCTTGCATATTTCTCATCTACATGCAAGCTGCGATTACGCGATCGTCTAGAAGACGACCAAAATAACTGCTATATTAACAATGTGAATAGATCGCTTGCTAAGTAGGAAATAAAGCCGGAGGGATCAATGCAGGAACAGTAGATAACAGATTGACGAAGTAAACGCTGTCAGTTATCGCATAATAATGTGATGAGTAGTGATGGAAGGACCTCGCCCCATGAGATGACCAGTCTAAATTGTAAGGTCGTTTTTCTTTCGAGAAGCCAAATTAACTAAGGAAACCAGTGATATGTTCTATCATCAAACCAAAATGCCCTGGAAAACAAATCCGTCAAAGCAGGATAATCGATCAACTATTAAATCACATTTAGAATTGGTCACGACGGCAAGGTAAAGCCAAAGCAAAGAAGCAACTTAACCATTCACCTTAAACAAAAACGATATAACACAAGTGTTGGAGGTGCTTCAAAACTTAAACCATCATAATTATTTTAACAAGGGGTTCCAAATTGGAATTCCGTTAGAGCACACTCACACTGAGTCGTTTGACGGCCACTTCGTCGACCTTGCGCGCGAGTGCCGGAGGGAGGGGATTTTGCTCGGTGAGTTTGTGGTACAGCTCAGGGTCTAAGGGGCAACGCCAACGCTCCGCCAGCAGTTCCGCATTCTCCGCAAAGAAATGAAAGCCCTCTGGTTTCAGGAAAGCCGATTGGCATACGTCAAGACCATCGTCACCGTAGCGAAATTGGATCACTGAACCACCAGAGTCGCGAACCGTTCCATCATATTGCACGGAGAGGTCCTTTAATAGACCCGTGAAAGTTCGACTACCATTTGTGCACCAGAACTGATTTAAAAATTCATCTGTTAGAAGCTATATTGAGGTTACTTATGATTGTTTTATCGCATGTTAGCATTGAAAGGTAGCGCATATTCTCTGCCTGAATAAGTACATGACAACCGAGGAAATTCTATAACGATGTGATGCCACTGTTCAAGTCATATTCACAAACTTAATAATATTTGCAACAAGAAATATTTTCGCAAGTGGTGAAGGAAGTGAGCTACAACGAAAGAAGCAGTCTATCCGTTTGAAAAAATGTTTAGTCGTCTTTGTGTGCATTACTTAAAATACTGCCAGAAACTTGGCGCTACCCATGACTGAACTGAGGGGGAATGCAACAAAGTGCTTTCATCGGCGTCTTAAGAAAAGATTCCAATTAACGGTGCGTTTTGATAAGCAGTCATTCAAATTAAGCGAATTCGGACCATAAGAAACCACAAATTCCGTCACCCAGCATTGGTAACACCAGGTGCTTCATTCAGGGGATCGGAAAACAAAAGCAACTGATATGCAGCACGTTTTGCATAAAAGTCAAGAACGTAGCAAATGCCGACACAGCCTATAAGCGAGCAGAGGAAAAACTTATTGGAAAAAATGGGATTTGTGAGTAAATTTGCGGTCATTTGCTACTTCGCAAGTGAGAAAATGGAAGTCGGTGGGAAACGGGTCCGTAAGGACACGCTTCGACACTACATTACATTTGGAGGCACAAAGGCGTTGTAGCACTTTATGACCACAAGCACTACAGTCAGGATACAATCACTCAGTCTTCACTGATTCGCACAGCTGCATTCGTCAGGCGGAGACTCTTCCTGCTTACGCGCATCAGAACCCAAAAGACTACCCCCGTATATGAAATGAGGAAAAGCAGTAACGTCGCGTACTGCCAGCCAAAGCGTTTACCTTTGTCGACATCAGACACTGTCGCATTAGAGAAATAACTTAAGGCGATAACTTTGATAAGGAGCACACAAAACAGCTGGAAGCCAACTCTGCGACAAAGAATATAAAACGTCCCAAAATGGAAACAATGTAGGAAGGCGGGATAGAGGAATGTCATTTAGCAAGGAAGCTCACTTCGAGGTGTTTGATGAGGGAGCGCTGAAGATAGCCGGAGCGCGAAGTCTTGCACGCTGTGTCGACGAGACCGTCCCGACCAGCCATGGAGTGAAAGAAGAGCTCTTGCGGCGGCATTGAGGTGAGGAAGCGGTGGGTACACATACCGCCGGCGCGCGGACGCACGTCGTAGGGCGGAAAGGAAGGCAGGGAGCGACCGCTTAGCATAAGGGGGACACGACGACCCTCCAACTCTATCTGGCCCAGGGCCACTGACATCTGCTGCGCGTTGACCTACAGAAGCCCAGCCGATAAAAGACCTCATTAAATAGGAGACTCAACGCCACAGAGCCCAAACAAGGAATGACGTAATAGTTGATCAGTTTCATCTAGATGGACAGACCATGTGGTGAAAATAAGGAATGGATTATTTCAGGACCAAACCTTGGACACTGCTGGGAGATTTTGAAAGGTACAGTGAAGCTAACTGATTGATCAACCTAATGGAAACTCCTCATACAATTAAAGCACCTCCTGCGAGACCTTCCAAGATAAAAGCCTACTATGAAAGTCCATCTTCACACAACAGCGAGTGGTGTTTCCTCCTTATAATGCCGGTAATGGTTGCAGAATGAAGTCAGGCAAGGATGTGAAGTTGTCTAATTCCTTGAAGAGAAGCAGTATCCACCGATGTCGAACAACATGGATAGTATGAACGATGGGCAAGTGCATACATTAAGGCGAAGAAGATTATCAACAGCTCGTAATGTTGGCAAATCAAGTACGGAGTAGGAATACCGTGCCGTTCTAAGTGGTAATGAACCCCATCAAGGCAAAAAATGGCAAAAATTGCACACTTCAAGTTCTTCCAAGCGAGACTGACGCAATGGTAGTGTTGTGGTATACATTGGAAATAATTTTAAAAATTGCGAAGATCGGGGGATTCAAACAACGGCGTAAAATACAAAACTTGGCTATAAATAGGGCATTTGAGGACAAAGTCAACTTCCAGCATGGAGTGGACTAGGTAGTGCAATGCTATGGATAGAAACGCCAAAAACTTACTATGCCGCCTTTAGCACCGACATGAACCATCAGTTGCAATGAGTTCGCTGGGAAAGGTATGTAGAGACCTGACGGAATGACGGCGCTTAAAAGAAGATGTAGTCAGAGTGCACTGGAGACAACCCATTAAATGCTGAGGCTTAAAAGCTAAAATATTACTCAAAGCAATATACATTCTAAAGAAGTAAAGCGTCGATTGCATATTGGGAGCTTGGATTAACCAATCACCATCGAGTGGAATTTAATAGGAAACCGAAGCAAGGAGCTTACTCGCAGACAGCATCTTGAGTATATTTGATTCTGTCTTTTACTGCACAGTCGAGAGCGGCCATTTTGCCACCGAACACCTCGTCTGTCTTTGGTGCGAAGTGAGCCAGTCTATAAAGGCGCTTCACGTTCTCCTCCGTTAACGTGTCCGCGGTCAGGCCGAAGGCATCAGCGAAGGCACACAGACCGAGGGTTTGCATTCCCTTTCGAAAGTTTAGACAATGGAACTGAGTTGAAAACTCGCGGTGCGACTCTAAAACGTTTGTGCTGCCCAAATCTGGTGCTAGTCGGCCAATCTGATAGACGGGAAACTAAGTTCCTCGGAAAAGACAGTCAATGGATAATGTATGAAATGAATTAAAGGAGCACAGCTTCATTCTGCATGTATATTCGACGCTCAAACCATTTCTGTCCAGCACATGTATTGGGTGCAGCGTATCAGGTGGTAAGCTCTCCCTCGATCAATCTATTGCACTCATTTCTTGGAAACATTTCGACTGCCTTTAACACACGAAGATTTGCTGCAATGGAAAAATAGCTGCCTTGACAGTGCAGTGTGTTGTATAGCACAGTTACAATCTCGAAGAAAACCCGTCCTTACGTTCTGTCCTATCGGATGCAAAATGAACATGCCTTTTTGATCAGCTGACGTCAGTATGACTTCTATCGTGAGAACGCAAGTTGACTACCACAGACATGCGGAAGGACGAGAGCCAACCTTAAAGCGCCTGCGTCTATCCTTATCAGCCTTTTCGCTGAGCATGATGTCGGCGAGAGACATAGAAAAGCTTGTGATTTTGAGAAAGCGATCGGCTACGCGGGAGATGCCGGAGAGGAGCTGTGAGGCGGCATAGGGGCCGTAGGCCTCGTAGAAACAGTGCACCAGACCCCCTGAGGCCGAACCGATGTGCGCCTTGTCAAGGAGGCCAGAGACGATATAACTCCCCACGATCACGAGGTCGACGTCAGATAGGACGCGCGCAACCGCAAACGGCGCGCCAGCCCACAGCTCCACCTTTGTGCGCCTTCCCTCCAGGTACGCGTTGAGTTGCGGCAGCCCCACAGGCACGATATTCATGAGCAAGGTTGACACTACCTGTGTGGAGATAAGGCAGGAATTCACAACTACCCACCATGCTGACATGGTACCTCGGGAAAGAGGGCACTTCAATCCTTCGATAAGTAGACAACTTACGCCAATTGAGCATTTAGTTTTCAATGAATAAAAGCAATGCTCATAGGCATGACGACTCGACTACCTCTGAGTGATAAACTACCACGCCCATCTTGGGAGAAGTTTATCCTCAATGATTCTGAATGACTTTGCGACAAGGGGTGTAAGTTCATAAAAAAGCGTCTGGTTAAATAATAAGGTTAGCAAACGCCAACAGACACCAATGCAACCATTGAATGGAATTCAATGGGAAAGATTAACTGTTGAAAACAGAATGCTATTTTGAATGAGTTAACCTGTTTTCCGGTCCACAGACGGTTGGGCTTGAGAATAGCTGGGGGTAGGAGAATGGCATCAGGGACACAACCACCCTCAGCGACGGAAGCGTAAAGGCCGTTATAGACGAGATCAAGGTACTCGTCCTCGTCAAAGAAACGATCACGGACAGTCAACTTCACTGCGGCAATGACGTGATCCTGGATAAGACCGCCCAAAGGAGAACCGTCTTTCGGCGTCAGGTACTGGTAGGGCACGGCAGCTAGCATTTGCCAAAAGAGTTGAGAAGACCTTTCGATTTAAGGCAGCGGTTTGACCAAGAGTGACAGCACTTAAACGCAAGTGACTCCATCCAAAGCCAGACTTTAATATCAAACCTGACCTGTGGAGACCATGAAAAAGCCTACCCAAATGTGCTATTTCGGCTTTGGCTTGATAAGTTTGGGGAAAATGCCCGTTCATTTCGTCGCCGTCGAAGTCGGCGTTGTAGGCCTTGCAGATAGCGTAGTGCAGACGTAGAGTTTTGGCACCGGGAGCACGAATGGTGCGTACTCTGTGGGCCTGTATGGAGGGCTTATGGAGGGTAGGTTGACGATTCATTACCAAGAAATCACCATCTTCCAGATGGCGATGCACCTGTTAAAGTAGTTTCAAGCATTGTGAGCATTTCGGCACGGTATAAGAACAATTGGACCTAAGGCTTGCGAATTGTGACGATCAAAAATACCACCTGTGGGGATGAAAACTGTGTAAAGTTGTTAAGGAAAACCGGAAGAATACATATGGTGACTTCCTGCTCAGCGCAATACTGCAATATAGCGTCCAGAGTGCTCTGCTGCTAAAAGGTTTCTCCAAATAACTGATCAGTCAAGCCATAAGCGCCAACAAAGAAATGAATTTCTTCCCAAACTACTCCTGTAAATGATTTTTTTTATTTTAAGCAATGGCATTAATGCCCAATGTAGTTAAACCTTTCATCATAAACGGTGTCATTACTAGTCAATAATTAAATAATGTTTATGTCAACGAATAAAAAATCGTATAGAATGTTGATGTGAGTGTGTTAAAACTTGATACAAGGCATAAAGTTTTGGCAGTTTGCTTCACTACACGGTACTTAATTCCCTGGGCCAAGACGGGGCAGGCCTGGTCAGCAGCCTCTCGGTCCTTCTGTATGTCGGTAAGACCATCTGCCAAGGTATTACGGCTTTTGCGAGGAACAAATCAATCTTCACTGAATGCTTTCAACAATTCGAAATGTGTAGACTGAGGTCTACTTGGCATAGCACACAGGGTCTGCACCAGTGCAAAGTATCTTCTAGTGTACAAAAATATCCAATTTGAGTCAACAAAAAGTAAAGCAGTGAGGATAATTGGCACTAGCACAGTTACCAAAAACTTATTCTTCGATTGATTTGGCACAGTGAGAAACCGCGAGGAGCAATATTTGCCCCACCGCCCATTAATGAGGCTAAGTAAGGAGGGAAGATTGGGGAGAAATAAATGAGAAAGCGCTCACTATCAAGGGCATTCCACCATGTAGTTCGGGATGCGGAACAGCGAGGCGCTTAGAGATGGCGAGTCGACGCGCTAAGGCGGTCTCAGAGTTGCCCGGTGGAATTATCTGCTTCGATCCGTCGGGCATCTGCACCAGTTTGGCGCCTGGGTACACATTAGGACCCGCTTTCACGAGCTTGCGCAGCTTGCATATGTTCTGTGCCGTCACTGGCTCCGGAAACGTGAGTTTGAGGGCAATGAAAAGCGGCACCCCAACCTTTGGAAAAAAAACTCAAAATCAACGCACCAATGTCGACTAATACAACAAATCACTGGTACTTTTGGTGAAAGGTCACTTTATTTGAAAGTAAAGACCACCAATAGACAATAAATCAACAAACTGGAGTGTTTTACATAAGAGAGAGATGAATATCACAAACAGCTATTCAAAAAACATCAGTACCTCTGAGTCAGGGGAACATCACAACACAAAGAAGGCTATCTCGATCACCAAAGAGTGCAAGAACTGAGCAGGTTACAAACCTCATCCACATGGACAAGAATGCAGACAATTTCAATTGTACGAAAGCGTTCAGCCCCTGTTTGATGGCGAACACATTGTTTGTCTGCAAAAGACTCCGTTTCGTAGCTCAGCCGCATCCTGTGCATGCAATAACAAAACTGCTTTGGGAGTGTACTCCGAGGAGGGTGGAACAATATTGCATTGGGAAGTGTTGAGAGATTCGAATGGGGAAAGCACTACCATTTCCTTACAAGATTACGACATGCTAACTTCCCAGCCATCCGGAGGACCGCAGCCCGTGGGCACTCTAACTTGTTTCCAGAATTTGATTAAACGTGAAAATGCGAACGGAAAAATCTGTCAAGTGTGGAAGACAAGTCTACCCATAGTTGGTGTGTAGGGTAATTGCATGTGCACTGGGAACACAACGCCTACCTCAAATACTCGAAGATTTGGATCCGGACTGATGACGGAACGGCAGGCGTAGTTGACACGTTTGCCCATCATATGCATGCGAAACAGACCCTGCTTCTTCTCCAAACGTTGTTTCAACCCCGGCAGTGGCACAGCGTAAGCAGACTTACGAAGACGTGGCTCAAATCCAGTCGGCAGCACGCTCGTATTCACATCGAATACCGCGTTTACCGAGGCTTGCAAAAAGATTACTGAGGCCTAAACACAGGTGCAACGCAAGTACACCAGACATCTTACCGAAACAAGTGTAGCAATGTGATTTCCTGCTGACTACCAGCACCCTTTCGCCCAGTCTAATTGGCAAACATCTATAATCCCAGCACAAAACGTCCCCAAATCCGTCTCACGATAGTTATTCTCGCTTCACAGCACAAAGTCTCGCTGGTGACATCAAAAGAGGAGGTAGGAGTGTCATCACCTAGTCTCACTTTTAACTTGAGACAGTAAGTGATTTCGATCCATGCATTGAAGCCTTCGTACCATACTGCTTGCGAAGTCGCATGCTGCTTACCTATAAGGAGAGCCTTTACCTACTTTGCTGTTAGAACCACTTAGATAAGTGCGCGGAAACAAACGCTACGAAGAGGCTCCACGTTGCTGTACAACGGACCTTAGAAGTGGTCCAACATGTGGGCGAACCGCGCATGCATTATGACGAAGGGTATTAGTGAGCAAAACCAGTCTGCGAGAAGTGAAGAGATGAAGGACGACAAAGCATTTGCAGCAGTTGGCTTACCTGAAGGGCAGCAGCAGCGCGCTCGGCGGTCATGAGACCTGGAGCTATGCTGTGGCCAACCAAGCCATTCTCCCCTAACTGAACCTGCTGCGACTGCTTTGCAAGTGGATCTCTCCCCGAGGTCTTTGGAAGACCCTGGGAAGTAACTAAATTGTTCTCCCTCACGTACTCGGCAATCTGACGCAGTGCAGCTGCTCGTTTGATGACCCGAGAAAAGAGTGCGGTAGCTGGATGCTCGTATGCCAGCGAACCAATCATACGAGGCTAAGAAGACAATAAAGCCCAAGTTCACTTTCTGGCCCCACCATGCACACACACACACACACACACTAACTCACCCATCGACAGAATGTTGGTGAGACAGGCATCACATCCATGAAGCACACGTCAGTTGGGTAGTGAAATTTCGCCGATGCAGAATGCAGAAAGGGGAAAACGATTCGAAGAATGGCCGAATCCTGCATCCAAACGCACCGGAGCATATCTCGCACCAACTCTACAGTGGAACCGTAGACGCTGTTAGAGAAGGAAAGCTCTTGTGTGAAACGCGACACCATGGTAGAGGAGATACTAACGAGAATCCAAGGTAATGCCAGCGGAAAACACAGGAAGCAACCTCACATGGGTCCATGAAAAATGTTACATTTCCGAAACAATGCTGGTCTCCTGTGAGTCATCAACTAATTTGAGTTGAAAACGCTAAACATTGATATTAAATTATTTTTGAAATGCTGCATTGTTTGTACAAAAGATGAGAAATAATACCTGGGGACGAAAACGCCTCCTTTTGTGTACCGGATGACAGTCCCTTTAATCGTTCGCGAACAGACTCGGCAAGATCGTTAAATTCAACGCTAGCATTTACGACGCCCTCGTCTTCGAATGAAACCACTGGACAAGAGATATGGTTGCCACCCAATAGTTGGGCTTCGATTTGGGCCCAGCTTTCCCGCTCACCGGGGCCATCGTTTGCGTCATCCAAGTCACTGCATTGATGATAAGTAAAGAACCCGCTAGCACAGGTAGTGAAGGAGCTGCAACAACTATCACACCTCTATTTAATTTAAATACTATCAGCTTCGTGACTAAGAGCTTTGGAATGCTTTGACTGTGACATTTAATGCAGGTTTTTACCGTTCACATACACAATGCCTTTGGAAACGCCAATAAGCCTCGAATTCCGAATATCAGATACGGGCCTCATTACAATTTGCTGATGATTTACGTGTCGCAGCACCCACGCCTTGGCAGTACAATTTCTGCACGGAACGCGTCGACGTGTGGACATGGAACGAATAGCGAGCTTCCGCAATTCGGCAGGGGTAAGACCCTCAATATCATTAATTTCAGACGGTTTTGGCTTGCTCGGAAGGAGAAGTTCTAATTTGTTGAAATCACGGAAAAAATAAATACCTGACAAGCCCAGCAATTCTAAGCAAGCGGAGAGAAGATCCACGTCATAAAGTTTGAAGCAAGAAAAACAGAAAGATTTTAATAACTGAAAAATCAGCTATGGTATTTGTACTTACGCGAACAACGAGGTCAAAAAGTAGCGGATTATATACGGGCTTGGAGAATTCGATGTGGCCAATATGGCCAGGACAATGCAAGAACCCTAGACCACAATGCGCGCATACATCCTTTTCGTTGCATGGGCCAAGAGCCATGTCATGAAGGCCACCATCAACTCCCCGATTTGTAAACATGTCAAAGGTTGCATCGGAAGTTATTTCGAGCACGGAGAGCAATCTGATCTCGTCGGGTGTGTAAAAAGTATAACTGAAGTTGCTTATAGCCCCATCAGCAGCATCCATGCCGAAGCAGGGAGTAGTGAGAACAAGGTCAGGATAACAAAAAGAAGGACCAATAAAATAAAGGTAAGACTTCCAAAGTCAAAGATTTTATCAGTTCCAAATAGCACCCGTTCAAGCGATTTCTAGACAGGATCACAAAGGATTTAAAATCTTTAATCTGATCATTGCACTTAAACACGACATTGCAAGAATTTAAATATCATTGGGTACTGAGCGACTACATTGATTTTGAAGTATGAAAAACACTTTGTACCTCAGAAAAACGTCACTTTTGCATCGCATTTACAACTTTCACACTTATAGAAAGGCTTCATCACTGTTAATATGCGTCTCATCGATATTTTAGAAACGCTTTTTAAAATCGAATTTTATCTGACGTTTCGTAGTTCATGTAACACCTTTGTATTTAGTGAGAAGCAGAAAGTTAATGCTATAGCTGCGGTCAATGTGTCGTGCAGCTTTTTTCGTGTTCCCATACCTAAAAGCATTTCAACGCTAACCCTTAGTGCTTTTTAGGTTGGACGCATTCCATCATTTGCTCATCTTACTACAGGTTTTAGGTAGAAAGCAAAAGTCTCGTAAAAAACTACATGAATGTACAGGCGACGATGACCCATGCGAAAGAAATCCCCACCAACCTTTATTAAAAATTATTTACCGCAATACTTTGTTTGTTCGAACTGCCGGTTTCGGTGACTTGGGTGGCCATATTGTACCAGCTGGTTTGCCGGCCTCCAGGCCGTTCCGACAGCCCCCAAGCTCTTTGTTTCCGGAATATATATTCTGCCCTTGTACCATGCCTTCTTTTACCTTAAAAGGGGGGTCTAGGGACGCTACATCTTCAAAAGTTATTTTGTTTTGTCAATTTATAGCATGTCCCGTAGCTCCATAAAGCAGCTTTTGTGTCATGCACCCAAACCAGCTTTAGGTCTGCGTATTTCCTTACTTTGGATCCATAACCATCCCAGACTTCCCTGAAGACAAGGGAGGACATGGCGTTTGAGTGAGACATCTATATTCGTGGGCAGGACGGAATCGAGGATGCTGGCATGACCTAGAGGACGGCCCCCCCCCCAGCGAACGAACATTGCTTGACCATGCACCCTCTAGTGAAACCGGGACTCATGCAAATCTATATACTGAACAACAAGTGTAACGCATTTTATAGATGCGTCCAGTGGGCAAGGTTCCTTTAAAAAGTGGGTAGCTGTAGTAGTGCTTGAATGAAGCGTCGGCTGCAGTCGGTCCTGCTGGAAATTCTTGAATTAATTTAAGAGTTCCAAGTGTTTTAGATGGAACTGCGTTTCTTTTATAGCTACCTTTTTGGAGGTTAAATAAACGCTTGTGATATATTTTTTTAGTCTCCCGTTTTATGTATCTTCAGCATAAGCTTCTCATGTGATTGCTGTTCTCGTTTTGTTGCTTTGTAAATAGTGCGGGTGGGTTGAATCCTCCTCTGCGGTAAGGCCTTTCCCTAGTTCTTCTGGGTCCCGTCGTTTTAGGCTTGACTCCTTTTATCTATTTCATCTGGTTTCTCGAATTTTTGAGCCCTCTTTTATGCATTTGTCTCCTTCATATTCATGGGTTTGTGGTCCCCTGCTTTTAACTATACGATTTTGGATTCCAAACTCACTATTCCATTACTTTGTTATCAATATTCCTACCAGCTCATTCGAGACTGTGTGTTATTAGCCTAACTTTAATTCTGCACAATTAGTCGAAGTTTTATTGATTGTCTTTGTTAGCTTTAGTGCCAAAATGTCACAAAAACAAACACCGAGGGATTTTTTGAAGCTCATTATTGGCCGCCCCGTTGTCGTCAAACTGAATTCAGGCGCAGACTATCGTGGCGTTTTGATATCGCTCGATGGGTATATGAACGTTGTTTTGGAACAAACAGAGGAGTACGTCGAGGGTCAGTTGAAAAATAGGTATGGCGATGCTTTTATTCGAGGAAACAACGGTAAGTTTTCGGAAAAATGCGATTTTCTCCTAGTTTTTTACATTAGCACTCAGAAACGTGGAGGCTTGAAATAACTACCATCTTGGCGGTTTTTTTGTGCAAATAAATTCTTGCCTATTTTTTTACTTATTCTGCAATAGTAGTGTGTTTTGTTCGGTCATCTTCCCTACGGGATCTATCATCAGCGTTCAAGCCCATACGCCCTTCTGCGACATTATCGTTGGAACCAGAACTTTTAAATCCCTGTTTCTATAATACATTTAAAGTTCACATGTAATGTTTTTGACTAATTCTGTTAATAAGTTGCCTTATCGGGATTGTATACCTTACCAATATGAATCGTGTCCACGCAATTTTTTTTCGTTTCCTTTCCATGCCGATGGGAAAAGCCTTCTTGAGTTGCCTTGATCTATTTCGGTATTTGTCTCTTAGCTAACCTTGAGTGTTTTTGTAGTGTTCGGTCTGAGCTGATACCTGAAAAAAGTCATACAGTTTTGTGGTCCATAAATGCATTGGTTTATGTACTTCTCTTGTCTTTACCTTAACATAGTCTTGACAAACAACTAAATTCAGCATAATATACATGGAACTTTGCTGTATTTCATCGTGTAGCGTTCATATATTTCAATGGACGCATTCTCTTATTGCGCTGAGAAAGCGCTGTGGGCTAGTGCAGGGCCTAGAAGTGAATAATTCAAAGTTCACTTAATATCAGACTTGTTCTTTTGATAAGGAAGTACTTGGCCATTCAGGTGTCGCCTTGTTTTGTGGTTACGTATCATAGAATCCTTGTTTTCTAAGTCTCAGACTCATCTACCGTTGAACATTGCATAATTTCGATGGAATGGAAGACATATCGGCGCAGGCATTCTCTGAGTGGTGTAGATCGTAACTTACAGAGCATGAGCATTCTGGAGGTACCTCCACTAGCATTTCTGTACAAGAGGACATTGTTTTGATTGGTATGTGTATTTCGATCTCACTCATGGGAGCATCTGATTTATGCTTGTTTCCCCACGAATTGGCGGGCCTTTGATCCCAATTATCCAAACCTTGTAGAGATTTAGTTTAGTTGTCCTACGATCCGCATTATAGAGTGTAGCATTGTGTTTGAGTTGGGTGTGTGCAGCTGACTTTAAGGTTCTGGTAATGGATGATGTGTTTTAAACCGGCAGTCGGTAAACGCTTTAGCGTCGTCCTTAGTTTTTAAATTGTATAATTAATATACATTACTTAGAGGTGTGCAATACGTTGTCATTCGGTGCGTTGGTGTCTGGATGCGTTTAGCGTAAAAGAACGTCAAGAAGCACTGTTTAGCATTCATGACATCTTTGGTCTCAATAAACTGACGTTACTCTGGAAGCGAAGGTCGGGTCCTTTGGAATGCCTCAAAGTTTGGCATTACTAAGCTTGGGGACAGCTTTAGCATGTTGTACGAATGAGCTTACGCGCTGGACAAGGTTGTTTCTCATCGAAAGGCTTTGGGACTTATTACAAACGAAGCGGTAGCAACGGTCGAATAAGTTCGGAGCAATGCAGTGCAAGTTTTGACAATCAAGTTTCCCTTGATCAAACATGGTAATGTCAAACATTATAGATTAAAGACAATTTCAGCACCGGATACATTTTACAAAAAAGCCTTGGTTTTAGTGGCATTAGAGATCAACCTTTAAAAGTTGGTTTTAGAAGAATTTGGAGTAATTTGTCGAAGACAGGTCATTCTATCAGTAATGTTCATGACCAAAGGGAAAATTGGTCCCATTCATTCATGCAGAGAGCGAGAATTTCCTTTCACTTTTGGTCAACCAGCTTTCTTGATATTTTTCTACCACCAGTCAACAAGCTTTCCTTGGAAGTACGCCCGTGTTGGGGTGGCATCGTGGTTTTATTCATATGAATGGTGGGAACATATGTTCAGTGGATTTGCCATGGATTTCACTGATATGGAAACATTCTAGCCCAGATAATAGTTTTATAACCGCCTGAGATTGTGTTCTAAACAGACCAAGTTTAATCTGATTCTCCTATTTGGCATTTGCAGCTGCTCATACTAATCTACTTATTTAAGCAGTTCTTCTCAAGTCAATAACCATCAGGATATTGCATATTTGACTATTGAATTATGGGTTTTCAATTTTCTCCGATTATAAGTCATCTCGGCATCCTCGGATGTGTGTGCGGGGTGTTGAATTTCGGGAGATTACCATTTTGCTTCTAACTTGTACCATTGGCCACTGACAGTGAAACGCAAAGTGAGTGTAAGAGTGCATCTGCACTTACCATGCTTTCAAGTGATTTAAAAGTCGACAAGTTTGAGCGTCCAGTTACTTCTAACATTGTAAGAAATTTCCTTTTATTAGGATACAGATGAAGCACCAGGTATTATTTTTGTCGCCCTACTTCACACGCTGAGGATCATGGTGCACCATGTCGACATTCGGTCGTGCCTCCAGCGTTGGTAGGGTGGGACACTCCATTTCGGTGTGCGTATCATGCGATCATACTTCCAATAATTTGGAGACGCCCTTCAGGCACAAAATATACCGTGGCGATTTACGTTCGTGGTGTTGTACAACCCTTTTTTCCTCGGTCTCCATCATAAACAAAGAGCCGCTGTTTTATTACAAAACAAGGAGTTTCCCTTTCTACCTTATAACCACATGGGTAACGGTATCTTCTGCCGAACACTTTGGAGTGTTTCGGATCTTGTATTAAAGCACTTTGAGGGAGTTTACGATTTAGACTCCTGCATTTTATTTAGGTTAGCAAATGTAGAGCGAGTATGAGGCTAAGTGGTGGATTTGTAATGAATTTTATTCTGCAAGCCATGACCTCTCGCATCCACTTTTCGGACTAGGAAACGTCTTCCAACCGCATTACCCCTCTGACTGAGTGGCGTCGTTTTAATGACCTCAACTGCATCTAAGGCTTTACTTTCCCAATGTTGTCGAATGTCTCAGCATAAAAAGGTGTGTTGAAGGAGATAGAATGTGTTTACCTGTGGAATTTAAATGTAATTTTACAACTAAGGGACTCTTCAGATAATCATTAACGACGTTGGAAATCCGCACAAAAATGGCGCTTCCGGTGGCCTAGTACGATTCGTCAAAATGAATGTCTTGGAGCAGAATGCTTTCTGCTTGCGAGATTTTGAAGTTCTCTGAGGACATGGAGTGCGGTCGCTAACACTCGCTATACAGTAATCAGGGAGACTAACTCCTCCAATCCCATGCCGGTGTTCAGTGACTCCACCACAGATTCACTCATTTGACGCTGCCCTTTCATCCGCTCAGGCAAGCACTAGGAAGGTAGTGCCGCTTCTTTCACTTAGAATATAATTCCTTTTCAAACTGAAATAAGAAAGCACAATAGTGTTGCAGCAGTCGAGATCTCGAACGCCTCACCACTCTTAAAACTTTGCCTTTGACTGACTTCCTGCCTGGAGCTCAACAATAACGTGAACGAGCGAACCGCCTGCTCCTAAATGTCCCATTATGCGATGCTGCAACACGCATGAGTCCACGAGGTGGGCTATCCTTTTGAACTCAAGCTCACCTCTGTATGTGTTTACTTTATAGCTGACGTAGTGCATTTTATGTGGTTTAAGGTGCCACCGATGCGGTCTATCACGTTGTGAGAGGCCACATCCTCGATGTTAGTGCAGCCACCAACATGCTCACTAGTGCTGAAGTAGGTGCCATCGTTGGCGCTCAGGCATCCCAACCGGCACCTTGCCAAAGCTCCGCTCTAATGTGCATTATGCATGCACGTGCTGAACTTGTTGTTCTTACCGTTGAAAAATGGAACCAGGTAGCACAATCCAATTTCCCATCTCTGGTTATGCCAATAAACTAAGCACTTGACACCTCGTTTGGGTTCTTATCCTGTCGATAGCGATGGAGTCTTAAAATGTAGGGAGCCAGGCCGAGTGAATCACTGCTGCCAGGGGTGACTGGAAAAAGCAGTCAACATCGCGGTATAGGAGCAGCGGAGTGAACGGATGAGTTATCTTGAGGATAGCACCTGCAGCACGACTAATCTTACTTGTGCGATTGAACTGACAGGAAGTTCCCAACTCCATGACCAGGGCGAAACCGCGTTACTTACCTGGAATGACCATGAAGAGGGAGCCACGCATGCACATGCGTTATGAAGCCAGTTGCAGTGCACTTGTCCGCATGCATCATTACCAGTTAGTAGCCCTCGTTGCTTGTCCAAAAGCAACTACCTGTGCCACTCGCTTGACTTTGCGCACATCGATAAGAATGCGGCATTTAGTGGATATAAGACAGCACAGCATGAAGAAACAGCAGAATGGTTCGAGCACCCTCACAGTTACTTTTAGGATGTCACACAATTGCGCTGGAACGGAGTATGCATTGCCGATGTAGCGAAGGGCTGAGTGAGGTCTATGGACATGGCCCGCGAAACCAAAACGAGGAGTTGAACAACCGAATAAACCATTACAGCATTACGAGCTATTGTTCATCAAAATATGTTTAAAGTAATGCGTCGATGCGTGTGCGAGAGGCAAGAGCGAGTGCCCTGATCAAGTCATGCACACTAAGTGAGAGAGAGGTAGTGTGCTTTCGTTGAATCCTGCCACATGATTTGTCTGCACCAAGTCGTTTAAAGGAGAGTGAGTGAAGAAGTGCAGCCTGCATTACTTGGAGCATAGCTGTGGTAGGCGCTAAGTGCAGGTTGTTGTTGGTGGTGGTGGCTATTAACAAGGCTTGCACTTTGAAGCTGCTCGTATGTTGTGTTAAGCCATCAATGTTTATCCCATAACAGAACAAAGCATTGCAATCACAGTCGCTTACGATGCCAAATCCGGGCAATCTCCTTTTTTGGAGTGTTTCACAAGCATGCAAGATAATTGACTCACAGGGGCACTCTAATCAAGATGGGTTGACAGAAGGTAGCTTTATGCTGTAGCGTTTGAGGGAAGCATTAATTACACATTCGGCCAACACAGTAGGTGATGTTGAGGTGAACCATTAGCTAAGTCTACAGGCACCTGCTCTGCTTCTGATCGCACGAACAGAATCTCTGCATGCAATCACCAATAGTATTAGCGTGATAGCTTCATTCCCTCACCTTTTGGGGCGTTGTCACCTCACTTTCAGAGAGGCGTGAGAGTGGTGAAATCACTAACTTGTCACTGGCGTGGCGCCGAACTCGTTGATTTCTCCTTTTATGGCGTTGTGGCAATCACATGTGAGTGAAAACCAATATTACCTCCTATGAACGCTAAGTGAAAAGGCGTCAAGGCTTGTGCTATTAAAGTATGATGCAAGTAAATTGATGCCCTGTTGCAAGGAGTAATGGAGATAAATTTGCCCACACCACTCGTTGTTCACTAGGTGGTCACATTCACAGTCTAACTGGATCACAGCGGAAGTGGGCAGGAAAGTTTAATGCGGGCGACACAGTGTACAAACATGCTTGACACTCATTTTATTATCTTGCTAGTCGAGAAGCGCTTTCTTGTGTTCGATTCTAGCTTCTGAGAGAGTTGGAATGTACACGTGTGTGTGTGTGTGTGTTCCGGTACTAATTACAAACTAGTAGCGTCGACTTTGTGGGAGGGGTTAACAACGCATTGGCTACCATATCACTGACATGAACCACGACTGTGTGGCCACGACCGAGGAGCGGTAATGCTCACTGCCGCTCGATCGCGATCCCACTGAAACGACAAGGCAGGGAACTTGGACCGCATTTCTCCACTGCACTACTTCAACGGCCAACCGGTGACCACATCTCTCCTGCGCTTTTCTTCAAAATGAGCTTAAAGACAAAGGGTTATTAGTACGCATGAGGTGCCTCCTCAGGCAATACGGGCGGCAATGTGGACGACGGGTCGGAGGACTAGGTGATAAATTTACAACACAGTATGCTGCATCGCCTACGTATTTAGACATCGGAACGTTGTGGTGTAAACATTTGCAACAGTCGCTCACGCATGAGAGGTCTGCTCAATGAGAAGAGCGCATTTAATTGGGTTGTGCCGGATGAAGTGGTTTGACGCGTAGCCTCTCATCACACAGAGGCTGGAGTGCCTTCCCAACCCTGCGTCTTATGACCACTCACCAACAGCCGTTTGGCTCCCCGTGAGGCTGGAGAAAGTGAGCTTTTCGCATAAATTTCTTTGGTTTGTCGGTAGTCTGCATGGCTCCAAAATAACTCATGTCCTCAGAAGTTGTAACAATTCAGGCAGTCCTACTTAGTTTAACCATAGTGATCGAAGGGGAGAATTCAATGTGACCGTATTAACTAGTAATTGCTATCACTCCTGCTCGTCTTCAAGTCACGTCGATGGAAGTGTAGTCTTGATTGCTAGAAAAACAATCGTGAGATGGGTGGTCATTTGCATTGTCACGAGAAAGCAAGGTGTGTGATCGGCGTAGTGGGCTCAAGAGGACACCCACACACAAGATGATGCGTGCCTCTCGTTTTCTTGAGGAGCCCCTCACATATCAAACCACAGTGAGGCCTATTGAAAGACGGGAGCGTGCGAAGTCGTTAGAACACTTCGTGAGCCTGGGAGATCGTGCCATTCGAACCCGCTGATGCCCCGACCTCATTCTTCGCCAATTCTTCCATCGTAGTCGTCATAAGTGACTGTGATTCATTTTTGCACAACTGCGCTCGTGAGGCGCAATTTCATGTAGATTTAATTGCTGTCCACTAACCAGACACACTTCAGACGTGTCATCACAACGGAGAGTTGTCGATTCAATCATGAAAGGGCAAACGTAGAAAGTAAGTAAGAACGATGGAAAGGAAACAGTAGACTCTAATGCCGAGATAGGACTGCCCAATCCAAACGGGAGTTGCCCCACAATCGTCCACAGTTCCTTCAATAGTCTCGATTGTAAACAAGGTGCACGATAAAAATCTCAGTAATAGGCAATCGTAGTAGGACATATAGCGATTTCCCGTAAAACCCCTCCTTGGATTAACAGGAAAACCAGCAATAGACAGGTTGGATGTGAAGCACACATAATTCAGGCGGAGGAATGCGATTGCGGTAGTTTTTGTGGGTTGGGTGCGAAGGCGTTGCATCACTCAGATATGCGTCAAGGCGTTGTTGTTTTTTCGATTTGCGTGGGTTACTTCATCGACCGCCATGCTTCGATGGGAAACGAGTTAACAACCTCGTCTACCCACAGAGACACCCAACACCAACTCCCTTTATCTGGAAGTCATTCATTACGAGACAATGACGTTTTGTGTTCTCGAAACCGATTTCTACTATTTCAACTGGATCCCTTGCCATTGTAGTTATTCGCATTGCCAATGAGCAAGTGTTTTCTCCACTCCTCATCTCCATTACGTGCACAATATTTTAAAGTAGCTAAGTCACTGCCTTCCTGTGTGGTTGAAGAACACCTATCTCCAGTGCTTTCGCAAGGACTGCATGTGTGTAGGAAATGATTCCGAAGTGAAGTTCCGAAGCAAAGGCAGTTGATATTTATCGCTCTTAGCAGCAATCTGCCTGCCATTCGCCAAGCTCTGAAGCATCACTGAATGGTTTATACCGTTATGCTGGCCAACAATGTGAGTTGACAGGTTAGTATTTGCCAGGAGATTATTTTAGGGCACGCCAAATTGCACGACTTGTGGCAGACTTTACTGGCAGAAATGATGCCTCTTCACACCATATTGCATGACTGTATAAAATTGGGTGTATGCTTCACATACACTATAGTGCCATCGCAAAACCCAAGCACTCCTCTCGCCGTTGGTGTGGCGCATGCTATTTGGTGCCGCTTAACGCAATGCCTCGAGAGGTGCGCTATGTCGATTAGCAGCTCAAACAACCTCAACGTCGAATCGATTGACGCTATTTCGTTATTTACTGCATCGAGCACTATTTAAAGATTGGTGTCTCACTGGCAGATTGCACACAGCTAAGTCCGAGCACAATGGCAGGCTCTCTCTCTTGGTAGTCTTCGACCTCGTTCTCTTCGTAAGTCAACGAATTAGCGTGACTAGTACTTCAGGCGGCTGGTGCGTTCATGACCGGCTTCGGCATCTACCTTGTAATTGCAACTAAGACACAGTGCGACAGGGCAAATGCAAGCGATTCCCATCGCTTTTTTGGTCTTGAGACTTCTCGTTTTACTTACAAGTTTCTTCAGCTGCTGTGGCGCCTTGAAAATGAATAGATGTTTTCTGTTGCTGGTAAGCTCATTGGGACCATAATCCCCTCCTTCAGTTTGCACCTCTCGTCTCTCTAGTAGTGGTTGGTGAGATCGTCTGCGCCGTTGTCCTTCCTGTCAATAAGGGTCAGGTAGTGTGCTTGAACCTTCACCAGTAACACCCACACCCTTCTAGTTTAGACCGTACATCAGAAGTTACTTTCTCGATGCAATCGCAGAGATAGAGAACCCTGGAAACCCAAATTTGGAACAAACTATCCGATACCTGCAGGATGAGGTAATATCCAGTCATTACTAGCATTCACTCCATGCAGATGGACTGCTGTGGTGCCGATGGGCCAATGAATTGGAAGCAACCTAACAAATACTGCTGTGAAGATGGAGCATCGTTTTGTTCCTCTTATCCTTTAAGGGTAAGTACTCAGCCCTTGGGAGTGTGTTTCCATGATTCGGCTTCTTCTTACACCCTCTGCTTCGTTGTAGGGTTGTGTGGATGCGTTCTACTACAAAATGAGAGGGTATCGTTGGGGTTGGAGCGGTTGTCATTGTGCTTGCAGTCCTCGAAGTAGGCGCCATTATGACCGCCATAGTTCTGTAGAGAAAAAATGAGTCGGTGTAAAAGTGCTTCTTTAGCTTCTCTCTCAAAGAAGTCACCTGCAGTCCAATTACTACGCTTAAACCCCACTTCCCCACACTTTTCTGCCCATCGCCACTGATTACACTACTCCCTGTTCATTTTTAGTCGTTATTTAAACTTGCACAGTCAACTTTCTACCTTCTATTCTTTACTCACTTGCATCACTTGTGGTGTGGTTTGCAACTGCTGAGGTCATGTCGCGCGATTATCACGCGAGAGCGCTCCACTCCCTCAATGCCACCGTGCACTGCTCAGCGGTTGCGCAATTGGTGTGTGCGACCTGCCGAAGAAAGTCTGACCATCGACCACACTGTGCAAGTGATCTACAGTAATCTCCTCATTTCGATTAACATGGTTCCCACTCTCCCCCATCATATGCCTTGTTCACATAGGTGTACAGGTGCGAGTTATAAACTTTCTTGTCTTTAAAGGTTTTTTTTCTTCTGGCGAGCAGTTGGCAGCGTAAACAAAGACAGAAGCTTCAATAGTGCAGGTAGCCGTTTTATGGAGCAAAAATCCCAGATTTTAGTGTCAACCAGCAGGAGAGTAACTCGTTGAGCTGTAACAACGATATTCTAGGCCAGTGTTGAGCTTATGTTATGGTGCGTACTTGGAATGGGGGACTGGATGCTAGGACCCTGCCACAATGGCTGCCAGTGCCACAGCTTGGTTACGCGTTTTAAGGCGGGTTTCAACTACGCCCCTGCTTGTGGCGCCACACCTCACTCCCTCCGACCCGCAATGCGTGCCCACTGGATAGGTCATGCGTCCAATTAGCAATGCCACGACGCGTAGAGTGTGCGCCAAATACGGCTTCGAAAGTTGTCGACAAGACTCTGAAAAATTCGACACAACCTAGCGCAAGCAACACTTCAACAGATACGCACAGTAGTTGGCCTAAAACTAGTAAAACGCTCAGCATTTATCGGGCACTCTCAAGCACGTCTGTTAGGGCTCGAAGTACAAACCGCAGTTACAAACTCCCAAACTAACTAGTGCGTAAATATCACCTACGCATTGGATGCGAGTTGCATGGAATTAGCCTGTCATGACCGAGTTTTGCTTCGTCCCTTCGTCGCATAATTAAAAGCGCCCGCTCGTTACAACTATCTTCTGCTTCGTGTCTCTTCAATGCCACCGAGGCCCACTTCTGTGATCTCAAGGTCCGCACAGAGGCGAGCTCCGTTTCCCAAGGTGCTCTTCTCATACATCAAGTGTCTCCTTCTCTTTGTTTGGCATTTACACCTCATCCATTCCTAATTGCTAGAAAGTAATGTAGCCTTGCAGTGGTGTTAGAACGCCCACGCTCAATTCCCTCCCTTCTGTTTGACAAATTTTTGTGAAGGCATTGATGCCAACTGGCATCACCTCTCTACAAATGGGTGCAATGCGATTTCAGTAAGGTATGGAGTCCATAGCTCGCTCGACTGTTCTGCCACTCTACTAAAAGCACTCGGCGTTTCGGGTAAGGCCCGTTGTTGGTGAGGGTGGAAGACGCTCAATACCCACTTTGTTAGCACATGCACTGCAATGGTGACACAACGCGCTGTGCACGAATTCCAGTCTGATTGGTGACAGTGGGTCAGACCATTCACAACCTCCAGCAACCGCATGCAGGCTGTGGGGTGATTATTTAAGTAAGGGTTAGGCACTGACATGCTCTTTACTACACCTCCAGACGCAATGGCAATATCGTGCTCTGGCAGTTGTTTTAGATTTCTGCTTATCATTTTCAACCTTTTCGTATTCGTGAGTTCATGTAGCATGTGTAGAGCTCCACTAGGTGGCTGCTGCTCTTCTTATCGGCTGCGGTGTTTATATCACCGTCAGAACAGTTCAAAATGGATTGATAGTTGCGATTTATGGGCTGCCCATATCTACGTTAGCTCTGGGTCTTGTCGTGCTAACAGCTGCTTTCATCGGCTGCTTCGGCGCTTGCAACTTGAATGGATGTCTCATAAAATGGGTAAGCTTTCATCATCATCATCATCATCTCACGTCCCTTAGTATGCAATACTAATGGTGCTTTTGGTTGTTGGAGAGATTATTTGTGGGACACTGCTTTTCTCGTTGAAGAATCAGGTATGCCACTACTCACAAGGCTGCAAATGCACCCATTTAGTCCGTGGAGCTCATCCAACAATACTTTAATAGTTCCATTCACAAAATTGAAAGCGGAATTGGCGGTTCACAATTGTTGAATTCCATCAGAAAGATACAGACGAGAGTAAGTGCTGCCATTACTGTCATTACTTTTTCCCTAGTTGGATTGCTGTGGTGCATACGGTCCAGGGGATTGGAAGGATCCTTACGAATTCTGCTGTAGAACTGGAAGACTTTGTTTCCGAACTCCTCAACTGGTCCGTTTCACTTCAGTCCAATTAACTAAGTCTTTGGGTCTTCGTTCTAGTCGACTCATTCCACCCTTGCAGGGATGCGTTCAGGCAGCAGATAAAGTCTTGACGGAAGGTAGACTACCTCTCGGAATCACCATCATCGTACTTGGTGTCATCGAACTGGGTGCCGTCGCGTGTGCAGCATTTCTAACAAGACGGATTCGACGGATTGGGTCTAGTACAGCTCCTCTCACTTAGTCCGCACGCGTTTTTTTTCCCATTGGTTACACTGTGATTTATCGTCAAACGTTTACTTATTTCCGTGGCTTCAAAGTTGTCAATTGGTTCACATTTGCAGCAGTATTTTCGACTGGAAGTTCGTGACTATGTCAGACTTGAACAAGACCCAACTACTCATCCTCTTCTCTCTTTCCCGTATCCACTCAGAGCTGGTAATGTGGGTAGGCATAAAGTGAGCTGTTAAGCTCAGTACTCCCCAGTTCATTTGGCTGTAATGCATCGGCTGCAAGACACAGGTGAGTCCCTCCTTTACCACGTGGCTTGACCTTGATGTCACGCCAGCCAATCCCACCTTGATGCAAGATGGCAACCGTCATGGCGTTATTGCTGCTCCTCGCATGGAGGATGCAAAGCCCCAGAAACTTTTATTATTACCGCGATCTCCTTAAAGATTACAAAAAGGACAGTGAGATAAAGTGGTCCAATCTTCCATTGTATGGGTAAAATAATGCGCATTTATTTCGTACTTCAAATTCGCCCTTGAGCCACTTCAAACCAATATGATCAAAGGTTTGCCCCTTGTCGTAAGCACTTTGAAGCCACTGTTCAATGTATCTTTTGCATCTCTTGGACAAATACCCTTCTTGAGGTCACTTCCCAACGTCATTTGATTGCCTCACTTGAAGGCTGGACCACGTCGGTCAGTGAGTGCTCCTCCTGTGCTATCCTCGGTTTTGAGAGCAGTCTCCAAAGGACGGCGCTCACCTGAAGGAGTTTGTCAGGGAAAGAGGAGCTAGGATTGCTGTTTACACCATACTCCTCTCTTTTTCTTCCTTGGGTTTATATTACTGCCGAGTTGTGCGTATGAGTTAGTCCCCGCTTCTTGGCAATGCCAAGAGTCTCTGGGTCCCCCAATATTTTTGCGTAGTTGGTCGTTTAACCTTAATCTCGTACCTTCATTGCTGTTTCGATCTGGTATTCACGTTGAGAAATGCTTGAAGTAAGCAGTATTCAAGGTCCAATCGCTTTGTTTTCTTGTCGATACACTACACTGTTTGTCGCCCTTGGCGGCACGCCCATTTGAGGTACCATTTATCTCCAAATGACCTTCCCCACCCCCTAGCTCCGAGGCGAAGTGGTGTTAGCCTCCTTTGGAATGCCACAATTACTTGACCGAAAACACAGACTGCGACACTTGTTCCACAGTGCTACAGGTCTGGTGCCCAAGACGTGGCGCATAGGAAGGAGGCATCGACAGTGAACTGGGTATTCCTCCAAGTTTTGTGCATCCTGGAGAGAGTTAGAGGTAAGCTATAATGGGAACGTTTCAGTTTTAAATGCATGCGAACGAAGGCAACAACCAACATGCTGCCACATTGTGTACCACCGTACAAATGCAGTGCTTCCTCCTAATTAGACTAGCAGACCCGCCCAACTGGAGATAAGTAGGTTTGGCCTCTACTGCAAACAACATTTTATTTATATTTGCCAGAATTCATAACAGTAGCAGAAGTTGAGGCGATTTGCCATCCCTGCTCATTGCTTATCGGTCGAGCACCATGGTTCCACAAATGAGGTGTTCTTAAAGGGTTGGCATTTGGAAGCCATACGTTAGCCTTTATCGCACTGTCGATAGTAAGTCGTTTAAAATTGCAGGCTTCGCGAGCTGAACTCTTGTCTGCTAATGTTGCTAGAATCCGGTGCTGTGCTCAGCATTCCCAGACTCGCCGGACCTTGCTGTGTCACCTTCGTAGACATGGTTTTGACACAAACTCTTCGTAGGATAGCGACGACTCCACGAACCCGCAAATTTGCACATTCACCAGCCATTGCTACACTTGTTCCTTAAATGCTACTCATTTTCAATGAGCATGAATGCACTGTATCATGTTTCAAACATGTGCTGTGCAATCGTATTTTACAACTTCTTCGATGACTCATGTCGGGAGAATTTAGAATTTAGGGTTGTTCAAGGCATTCTCCAAGCCTCGTAGAAGAGAATGCAAACAATTCATGGTCGTCGTACATTCTTGGATGGAAGCTAAGAGACAGCCGCGTCAATACCCCTTACCAACTCTTCAATAAATGCTGGAACCCATTGCACATTAGCATTACCATAATGTAAGGCGTTTGTCCTTTGGCTGATGCAGCGCAACAAGCGCAATGACATGGCACGGTTAAGCTCAATAGGGGCAGTATAAAGAAAGGCATCAAAGGCCAGCGTCAATAGCACCCCATTTAGTTTATGTTGAATGCGTCTTAAATACTATCTTGTCAACGAGAATGCAGCTCCTAGCACTGTGCAGCATACAACGCTCCCAACTTCCATGATGCTTTGAGCCACCGGTTACCCCTGCCCTCCCCACACCCTTCGGTCCAACCCGAACTCTTGGTTGTTGGTGCTTCGTTCTTCTTGTGTGCAATGCTCTTCGCAACTTCCCCAAGAGCAACCAGTTAGACAGGACTCGCATAATTCTTCCCGTTTTCTCCACCTCAGTTCCCTTCCTAAAACACCTGTTTTGAACTGCTTTCTTCACATAGACACAAATTTGCCTCTGGTCACATGGGTCACATGGAGGTGCGAGCGAACTTTGTAAGTCGTTACTTCATACCATGTCTTTCCATTAAAGTCAAGCACTCATTCTGGGCAGCTGTGTTAGCCGGATACCCGCAGTCTATGCTGAAAAATCGTGAGTCACCACGTAGAAGTGTAGCAACTTATGGCGGCACCTATTGATAGAATCACTATGCTTTCGTCAAGCCCCCATCAACACGATGCAACTGTCTTTCCCTCACCTGGTGCAATTCTCCAAACATTCCACACACAACAATGCACGCTGGCTACTTTTCCATGACTGCAGTGAGGCATTGCATGAACATGAAGTAACCTGTCAACTTTGATGGTTAGTTGGGAATTTTCAATCCTGTCCAAATGCACAGCGCAAGCGGAAACGAGGAGGATGACATCGCGGAGTGTGCATGTAGATTAAAATTTGGATGTAAGCCATGCCGGCCCCAATGTTGCCAACCAGCACAGAGGGATGCGTTAAGTAAATCCAAAGGTAGGTTAATCTGATTTCAAAGGGAAGTTGAAAGCACGGTTGCTCATTGTAACGGCTAGCTGAACATTGGTAGTTCCAAATGATCTGGTCTTGCAAGGTCAGCATTTCAGCGAAGTCAGTGGGAACTAGATGTTTCCACTACCTCGTGGACCAGACAGAGAGCGGTGTGTGGTCGTTCGGTTGGCAAGAATATTTTCTCACATTTCTCAACAGTTCACCCATTCTACCTCAATGGAACTGCTGAATGGACTATTTCATTTATTTATTTATTTTTCCTCCTCTAACAAAATCGAAGACGAAGTCTATAATTTTCGCGATGAAAAGAAACAAGCAATAGAGTGAGGGAATTCAAGTGTTATCGGAATTCCACTTTCCCATTTCTCACGGACCACTTTAATTTTGTTTTCTCCCAGATCACACTGTTGACCAAATTGTCGCACAAGTCTTCCTATTGAATTCCTCCTTCAGTTCAAACAGCATGTTAGGGAGGAGAACGTGTAGCATACTCATCCCCTTTAGCATTCACCCCTTTACCACTTTCCTTGAACAAAAGGAGTGGACTGCCATCTTATGGGTTTTAAGAGATTCGTTTTCCTCACCGTTAGAGACCAGAGCGACGTGGACGAATTAGAAATCCTTTGGTTCACCTCAGCTGGGAAGTCTGCATCAAATCCCAATGTCATCTCGCATAACACTCCAATCAGTGCCTTCGCTGCGCATTATATTAGGAATGGCAGTAGCACTTCATCCCACCGTTCGTTGCATTCTAGAGCCGAAGTTCTTCCCAATGTTTATATAATGGCCTAATCTACTTATGCACATGTATTGAGATGAGCGTGGCGATCGCAACAATGCCCGACTTTCCTACTCTGATTGTGTTGCATTGCTACATGTATGTATTTCATCATGCGCAGAGGGTATTTTAGGTGCTGCCACAACCCGGGACCGACATAAGCATGTCAGAGCTCGAACAAAGGCTTCTGTTAATTAACGACTCCCTTTTTGCAATTTCTTTGAGTTCTATTCGACTAGACCCACGTGACGTTCGAGCCTACTTTTCTAGGGGACAACAAATCCAAGAGGTTGGGATGCTCACAAATGTGGGGGCCCAATGGTGTAATTTACCTCCCAGCGGCAATTGGCCAACTACACTGAATGCAACGAAATGATTGAATAAATGTTGGCCATGTGACTTGCTGCATTTCCATCAGAATGTCAGTCTGCGGCACATCAAGGGTCTGTGGGAAGAAAATACTGACGATGAAAACCTGTATTCTAACTTTGATTCTCTCGCACCAACTGCTGATTCCGCCTGTCCACTCACCTGACCAACAGCGAGCTTGAACACACCTTCATTATTGACGCAAGCAGCGTTGAACCCGTAAGGAAAGCACTTATTCAAGCAGTAGAAAAGACCTACTTACAGTTGTTTAGTAGCCAACTGTGACATCGCTCACCGTGACTCCTCCAATGTGAATACGCGATGGTTATCGCATCAGCCACAGCCAGTTTTTGCTGCATCGAGGCGCTGCTGCAGTGTAGCCGGAATGTGTTTTGCATCAAATCCACTTTTTGGGATGGAATGATAGTTATGCACAAATTCAGCTTGATTAGTCTTTGAAAGATTAAACTTTTTTATCCTTCCTTTGCCGTGACTTCCCTTTTTGTTTAGGACGCATCAAACGCTAGGTTATGCTGAGTCGCCTTTTGGCAAGACAGCATTGCCGGTTATGCCTTCTGTCTTTATAATGTTTCTCTCTACATACGGTACCGTATTTCTGGCACTTCAAGTCTTCTGTGTCCCAGCTCCTCAGCAGACGAGAATGGGTGTTAGCTCGATCCTGATAGACCCTCCTCACTCTCGAAGGCTTCCACTCCAGACTCTAAGCAAAATTCTACTCCTTAACGTGTCTCCTCTATAGGGAACTACCTATTCTTTCTTCGATTTCACAATACATTCGCGTGCTCTGACATATGAAGCAATCCAAGCGTAACAGTTCTCAAGTCATGCTCTGAGAACGTCCATGCACGTTTCATGCCTGGTGCACGTCTTGTCCTATAGAAGAACCAATGTCACACCATCGAAACGAATTCATCGTAAGAATACGGTCAACTCTTGGACCTAGGTGATGGTTCTCTCGGCCGAGCACACATCGATCCAGTCACCCTGATTCAAAAGCTAATTCTGGCATTTCGTGTTCTGTTATTGAAGGCAGAACTCGAGACGAATCATAGTAAGCAAATATTTTAGAACTCAAGGCAAAGCAATGATATGACTAGTAAGAGCTCTGGGCATCCACTCGCAATATGATGATTGCATTAGTGTCCAGTTTTGTGTATTCTTCGCTTTCAGGAGTCGCTAATAGTGTTTAATAAAATCCGGATTCACTCATGCTGCGGTCACAGTACCAGTGACCTTGGTGCAGTCCAAATAATCAAAGAATATTTGTAGTGCTTTGCTTGTTTGACTGCTAGTTTAGATTAGGGTCTCTTGGGTGGCCATACCACCTTAACCGGTTGGGCGCCACACTGATGGAAGCGGGTAGCAAGCCCGAATTTAATGAACTTCTATCCTTTTTCAAAGCGTTTGTAATAAACTTTGACCGTGCGGAAGAAGTGCATGTGCTATGGATGGAAAAAAGTGCCAAGTTCCCATAGCAGAAGTGCTGAAAATGACGTCCACCTTCGACATCTACCCGCGACCAGTGTTCTGCATGGAAGCTCCTAACAACGAAAGCGACACTAATCGTGAACCATCACAAAAGTTTCGTTCCGGAGTTTCCCAACCATACCTACATAAAGATTCCAACAATACGGACAGACTCGAATCCCTAACCCCCCAGAACTGTGCTTGATTCTGTGCTCCCTTCCACCCCTTCCACAAAACTGATTTTAGATCGGTGTTCCAGCCCCTATCTATGGATACGCGTGATAGTCAGCAGAATCCCCCGTCTCCGAATTCATTTCCCAAACCGGACGAAACTCCAGATCCAAAAGACTTGCCAAGTGGGATCAGTGTTGTCGCGTCCAAGTACCTCCTCAGATGCTGGCTTGTAGGTGTTTTCTTTCAGCAATGATTACGCCACGCTGTCTGACGCGGGAGATTTACCAAGGGGAACGCAAAGGACGACGCTCAAAAGAAAAGAGGGGCTATGTAATACTTTGTTTGTTTGCCGGTTTCGGCTACGATCGCTTGGAAGGCCATATTACCTTGGCCGGGTGGGCTGGCCTTCGGGCCACGCCAGTAGTCCTGAAGCCTTTCTCTTTTTCTGCCGAAATATCATGCCTTCTTTCGTCTTGCAGGAAGCCTCGGAACGATACGGTACCAGAATCATGCCCCACCCATTTTGTTGAAAACTTTTCAGGGAACGGCAGACTTACCTTAAAATTATTTCTAACGCTATCCTATGTTTACTTGGTGTCCCTAACCAGTAGTGAATATTTCTTAAACTAAAGTAAAAACGCACACTGATCACCGGTGGTTGGACGAGTTAGTCACATGGACGCGTTGCCTTAGCCTGAGATTCTGTAGCTCGCTTGCGGGTGTATTATCGGGTAAACCTAAGATAGCTAACTCCATAGGTAGAAAAGTACCCTATTATTCCAATCACATATGGGCATTTTATAACTATACTAACAACTTTATAAAGCATCAAAAGGTTGAGTTTTAAGATGCGAATGCAACATAATTACATCGCATGAAGAGGTTTTTGATCTGTTGAAAATTTAAGCTTTGTGTCGCACTCAAAAACGTTTGCTGGCAATGGGTAGTCAACTTCACTGGCTCTTTAAGGTTGTACATTCAAAGTCGGACCGATTTGATTGCCCAGACAGCAAAAAGGGGGAATTAAACGTAACGTAAAATGTAATTACGGATGTGATCGGTTAATAGCAGTCGAACTGATTAAACATAAAAGGTTGTAATTATAGGCTGTGTGGTTAAGCGGACTGACTGGTGACACATTACTTCTCTCTCCTTCCTGCGGAGGTTGTCATGAGGCTAATCTCTTTACCGTACCTAGGCGCTCCGCTTGCCGGCCAAACAGCAGGCGGCAAAGACGGCGCCGATCTCGACGATGGAAAGCACAATGGCTGTCACTCCAACCACAATCGCATGGCTTCGCAGGTATTCGTAGATGGCGTCCGCGCAGCCCTAACAGAAATGCAGCGTGTATGTGGGCTCGACTTAGGCAGAGCCGAACTTACGAAGTCCGGTTTGTTTATTATAGACCTTTATTAATTTACGTTACTCTATCCTAGTACCCACACAAATGTGTGACAATGAAGCATGAATCCTCATATTCAAAGGCCGAGCTAAGGACAAAACCATGACGCTTTAACTGATTGTCATTTTATCAATTCTGTGATCGACTTAAATAGTACTTTGGCATTATGAATTAAAACAGTGTTCGAGGTCAGCTGAATAGGCCATGTTAAATTTTCCTGAGTGGAATAGAAATACTTGCCTGTTTGAATAATGACGTAACCTTGGATATGGAGTCGTTATGGCTGGAGCAGTATTTGCTTGGATCTTTCCAATCATTGGGTCCACTTGCGCCACAACATTCAAACTACGGGAAATATGTTATTCAACTCGCACACACCTTTTCTTGCAGATTTCGCATCATATCTTCCATTTCTATGTTGCCAGGAATTTGAGCGTCACTGATGCATTCCTTCAAGAACTTGGTGATGAGGTCTTTACCCTGTTCAAAGTATTAATAGTGAAGGTATCGGTAGCGGTAATTCAATGCACAAACCATACCTTGTCGTGGTAAATGAGTATGAGAATTCCGCAGATGACTTCAATGATGATTAGAACAGTGATAATAATCGCGTACTATTTGGGGGTAAATTACCAAAACCTCGATTTTACCGTTTTGAGACAACATGAATTGAGTTTCCAAGCGCCACAGCACCCCAAAAAGCCGAGAAGAAGTATTAACAGCACTAGCGCGAGGATGAAAGCAGGAATGACAATAGCTCCTTGATCGCTCGTATATTCCTTAACTTTAGCCAAAGTGTACGCCGCAAATCCGGTGCAAATGCATCCAAACAACTATAAGGTGTTGGATGTGCAATGAGAAATACATACGAAGACGAAAAGGTTGCACACAACAAGTAGAATGCGAAGGCACTGCTCTCCACATGTCAGAGCCATGACCGCTTCAATCGTCCTAATGTGTGAATCCTGTGGCTGTTCGATCCACCCGGGCTGTGATGAAAGGCAGGCGTAGGCGTGATTGGCCAATGGGAGGACGACCTTGAGCCAGACATGCGATGGCGAACGTAACCGCGGCAGCGTTGGCCGTTGTGAGGACAAGCGAATAACTACGTGCTGCTACTTTGGTTGCGATTGGTTCGCGGTTTCCACCATCAATCAGCAGGGCCTGCGAGATGCACCCTGTCATCGGCTGGCCTGTGACAAACTACAGAAGGTCTCTCAAAAAGTAAATAGATCATGAAACATCTTTTTTAAATTAGAAAATCATTCGTTATCCAAAGCCATACATTTTGAACATTTCATGGAACACTCGATAAGCTACTGTGAACCCATTAAGCAAACATTTACCACTTGAAGAAGGATTGGGTGCAGTGTGATTTTCAGCGTTTCTCCCAAGTTTCCTGTGAGTAAATGTTTCATCGTTAACATTCTTGTCTTGTACTCTGTTTTGGATTTTGTCCTTAGTCTATTCAGGACCTCGAAAATACTCGTGTGCTTCTTTCATATGGCTAACTTGGGAAGCAAGTTACACTGGATTCCGTCGGAAATCACTTCGACATCGTTGGAGGTTCTCTCCCAACTAATCATCCATTTGGTTGCACAAATGATTCGCTGAGTGCTTGGCCGTACCTTATTTAAAACTTGTCTTTTCAATTCGTTACTGGCGGTAGTAATTTGTGGCATAGGTTTTCATCGGTTTATTTAAAGAAGCGGTTTGTGAGCGTCATTTAACGCCTGGCAAATTCCAAGCCATTTCAATCAGAAATAACATTATTTCTTGTCACACCATTTGCAAAGGTGTCGCGTTCCTCTCAGTGAAATCACTTTTACGTGACAAAGTGTCATACATCTGTGTTCGCATCCATATATCGGTTATACGGGATCAACGGAGCACAGAAGCCGCCTCTTACAATGGAGCACGGTGTAGCTTGTACATACATTTCCCTTCGGTGAGCTCTGCTTCTAGTAGTAATGAAGTCGAAAACTCTTCTTTTTTGGAAGAAATTGGCATAAAAGTTCTGCACTGACAAAGGGACTTTTTTGGATAACCAAAATGGAGAGTTTCAGATGTCTGATTTGAGTAAAAAGGAAATGGAACTTCCCATGGCTGCATGGAGGAATTATAATGGTCCCAGCAACATCCATTAAGTCTTACTTTAAGAGGTCTATCTAAAGACTTTTGGCAAGCAGATTTTGGTTAAGGGTATTGCTTTAATTCCTTCCCTTTTAAAAAAATTCTAGTATTTCCATGAAGCGAGCAAGCGTCACTCCGGTGATTCACACAGACAATTTGAAGTATGCTACTTACAAAGTGCTTTGAAGTTCGTGAGCTGTGGCCAAGACTTAACAACACTGTGTTGCCAAATGAAACTTCCAGACAAGTGAAAATAGTGCTCGAAGTTGGCAAGTCGCAAATTGGGATGTCAAAACGTTTTGTCTGGTCGCCTATTCTAGGCAGTCAGTGAAAAGTTTGCGCTAACTCTGCACTTTGACACACTCCCAAAATTGTGTTTATCAGAATATAAAATCTCCGTTTCACTCATAAATGGTTTGCATTCATTGTGGGGCAGTGACGATGACGCAGCGCACCAAAGCCACCACAAAATGCATGGGCAGTTCGACAGCACAGTCGTTTAGCCTACAGAACAATGACTGGGTGGAGAGGTGCGGTATAATGTCAGGACGCATAAATAACTTCCGGTATAAAGAGCTGTGTGTTGCATTTATGCACATGTTTTAGCAAAGCTTGGATTCCCTGCATTGAAGAGAATTTGATTGGTCACCTGAAAAGTTTCATTTTTCCAGAAGCCACGGGTAAAAACCATTCGGCACGAAAGAGGACTTTAAATGTGGATGGTTGTGAACTTGGATTATGCATGCTAGCCTCCATAACAGCTACACACATGAGACGCTTTTAGATAAATCCGCGCCACTGTGTTCTTCGCCTGTATCCCGTTTATCAAGAAACCTCTGTCTTTTGCCTTGGTAAAGTAATGTAATACTTGCACTGTTTTAAAGATGTCCTTTGAACGAAAGGCGGGAGAAAAATCAAAGCCTCGTGTTAGACGAGAACTCTGAATTCCTTGTAGCGGACAGGAGCTCAGCACTCCGATCCCCTTTAATCTGCACCGTTTATAATTAGTTCAAACCAATAAAAGCTGCACAGACCAATCAGCCTGTTTAGTCGCAGGGTAGCAGGAGGGATCAGGAGGTGAACGAGGAGCGTGCTAAATGTGGTCATAATGTTAATGCTTTCCCATTGTGATAAAAGATAGGTTTCTGACTTCTTTGTCATTCACCAAAAGCACTTAAATTCACAGTACATCAACTTCAAGTAGCTTGATTTGGCGGCAGATAGCTTTGGCTATCTGGATTGGGTTTGACTGGTTGTACTGCAAGTACAATATGTAAATATTCCCCATCCCCCTTTGGTTATGCACCCCTCACCAAAATTATTATACCTTAAGTGAAACACCCTAAGGTAGTTGAAGTCATTTATTACACAGGGAAACACTGACACAAAATACAGGTGTATTAAGGAGTCGTGCGGATTTATGCTTATCGCTCCGAGTCTTCCGTGATGTTGAACTCACGCTTTGGATGAAATGCACATTCTTTTTGGAAGAACACATACCAGTAACGGAAAGAAGAGTTAGAGGGCTAATAGCAAGGCTTGAGCGGAAATATAATCAGCAGAGTCTGAGGTGACCAAGTCATGCAACACATAGTTGAATAGAACACCAGTCCTCTGCATAACCTCCTATAAGCGTTTGAATGTTTGCCAGTTAATTCCCCACCGAGGGATGAAGCCACACGCATAAGCACAAAATGATGTCCACCCTCGCTGGCTCACATGCACACTTCTGCTAGTTAGCAGTTCTTAGTAGACAGCTGCTTCCCCTGGAAAAATTATGATATCATTACTTATGCTGCATAAGTGCCCTTTTTAGAAAGTAGCGATTCCTCCCACCACTTACTGTGTACCGTATATTTGGGTGTGTTGGTATCGAGAGGATTAAACAACACGCATGATTTGTAATTGTGCAATGTGTAAGCATTTATTTGGTGTTGAGTAGGAATGACAAATTATCACGAAAAGCGCTGCAGTACATTAATTGTTTGTTTACTTCTTGGTTCTGGTAGCAATCCACTTCGGCACTCCGTGACTTTGCTGCCACAGGGTGATCTGGCCCCCAGGAAATGACAGAAGTACCAAGTACGCATTCTGCTCCCAGACGTCCTCAGGGAAGTCTACAGATACTGATAAATCTACCAACGATCATGACTGTCTGGATCCTAGTATCTGACAGTTGAATAGTGATCATAATTTTTCTTACAAAAACATTTACCAACCCGACCTATTTTCTAGCTCTCAGCAACTACACTCAATCCAACGTGATCTCATCGTGTACTGAGTTGAACTAAAACATTGTTTGTAACGTAGAGGATTATTCACTAGCAAGTACGATTTTTCGGTCACTTATTCCAGTGACTTAGGCGATCTGTGTTTTTGGGACGTGCAGCGACTAAGGGGAACGGAACAGTTTTAAGTGTTAGCGAGTGAACATGGCTTAACTAATTATAGGTCTGAAAAGCATCCTCCGCATTGGCTGGGGTTGGTTTCTTACAGTACAGCACACCATACACTCATGCTAGCCTAAATTGGCCAAATTCGAAAGCCTCTTGAGGTTTCAAAGTCTTCGCTGCAGAATCCTTCTGAACTGCCTTATTTCAGGTTACTTTAAATCACCTTTGACCGTTATGGGAAGATTTAGCCATCCTATCACGCATTTTTTTTGAATGCATTGTATCCTCTGAAGATTCATAGTATTAGGTATTTGTACTTATTAGAGGATGCAGAAAAACACTTAGTCTCAACAGCCACTAAATTTCTCAAGCAATGGAAAAGTCCTCCGAAGGTATAGTTCTCCTGAACCTCAGATGCCGCAGGCGATGCCCAGAAATCCCAAAAGGCAGTAGCTTCCTACGAAACTACTGAAGGTAATGTGTGCCATTCATGTAAATTGCCGACTGTACCTTGCGAACAGTCTTTCAGAAAGGGCAACTGCGTTTTGCATCAAGATTACCCCGTTTCCCACTCGCCAAACCCTTCATGCAAGCGAATCTCCATTGTAGTACCTCGACTTCCACTTTAGGCATACTAGAACTATAAGCTCGTTGAATTGCCGATCCGCTTCGCGAAAGCTATTTCAAAACAGCGCCCTTGAATTTAAGGGACATTAATACGCCTGCTCCAATACTACATATGACGAAGATACGCCAAACAATTTTAGTCGCTAAGACGTATAATTTGAGCAGTTACATACCAAAATGAACCATAGCACTTCTTTCTGCATAAATTTGAACTGATTAAACACTGTCTAAGGATTAGTGCTTACATTCTTTTCCCCGACATAAAATGTTCCCTGTACCAAGCCCCGGGAGGAATCCAAATGACTTTCAGTAGTGATAGACTTCAAATTGCAGAGCTGCAGAGACCATATACAGAAAATACTTTTAAACTGGCGAAAGGGAGTTATTCAGACGCCTGATCATTGACTGCACCACCTGCTCCAGTTTTGGGTTTTTCGAACACTTCGCGGTCTAAAGTTGAAAAAAGTGGGCTAGTTATCAAAAGATGCAAACACATAGCCTTTCAGTGTGAACACCCATAGCATTGTACAAGGATGGCAACCATCAGAAAGGGGCGAAATATAATATTGACAATTACGTGCGGACCCATTCGCGACTATGGTGCCACATGATTCGTTTTAAATGTAAATTTGACTACTTCCATATCTACCAGCACAGAGAAACGCCATTGGTTTAAAAGTTGCAACAGAACTGTCAAGAATTCATCAAATTCCTAACTACAATGCCTAGAGAGGATGCTGCCTTGGCAGAAAACTGATATGAGGCTGCGAATTGGTGAAAGGCAAAACGAAATGTTGAAAAGTTGATTTGCTATAAAGAATCAACAACACTTACATATAAAATTAAAAAAAAAAACAATTATAGGATCATCTACTAAACTATTGCCATATTTTAAGAACCCCGAATCGCTACAGCAGAGAATGTAAGTGACGGGCTACCTGTTGCTTACAGTTAACTGGTAGGCATCAACACATGTGTGAACGGTGAAAATGGGAGGGATCAACGTGAGTTTCTAATAGACTAACAAAAGGCCTCTCACCAGGCCCCTTAGATCGATCTCCACTACGTTCTCATCGACATCCAACCGAAGGCGGTCCGCTTTGGGGTCCACCACACCACCGCTTGCCCTCAAGCAATCGGGTCCAAACGCGTCCTGAAGCATCACCCCCAATGCGCCGCAGAATTGAATGAAGTCGGGCTCCCGGAGGGTAGGCAGAGTGTCTGGAAAGAAGTGTGAATCGTGTCAATATCTGCTGCCACACATTGTCGCGCGGCACTTATTGGTGTGCCGTTTCATGGCTTAAAGATTCTTTTGATTTACCCAGCAGTGATTAAGCCGAGTAATGCTCGTAAGACTGGTTTCACCGTTTCGTGAATTGAACCAATCATCTTAAAACTGATTAACCAGCCAGCTAGGCATTATATGATTTGATGGCTGTGAAGGTGTTGTAATGTAAGTCTGCCAGCAGTAATAAGGCCACTAAGACAGAAAAAATTCCGGAACATCAAATGATCGCATAGGTTTGGATATATATTTCGCGAAATGCATTTAGTATAAACATGGATGGATGGGACAATAGATTGCGAAAGTACCTAGTATGGCCTTGAAAGTACATTTTTCGCATCCGAAGACGAAAATTATCATGAATCGACTACAACTATCGACAGATACCCACACGTTATGGAGGCCTTGAATAACTGAATATTCTATAATAAAATTACCAACCTGAAGAGATCGGCGAGGCTCGCAACACGATACTCTGGATGGCATCAGCATACATATCGTTCACTGGATTTGCCACCCACTAGGCGTAAAAGAGAAGTTTAATGGCTATTTCAGCTCTAAATTCTGGGTAGAAGGGGCACGGAACTCACCTTGATGCGGACCATATTGGGCTGCCATGTTACGGTAATTTCGTCAAAAACAATAAATGTAACAGATTCCTCCAACTGTTCTATAATCTTTACTTTTCCGGCAACCATAGTAAGGTGAAACTGCAAAAGACTCGGAGATCCAGAGAACGGGATAGCTATGACCTGCGTCACAACGGTGGTGGCAAGTTCGGTATAAACTAAAACAGTATTAGTTGCTACTTGCAATATGCAGGTAGATGTACTCATTTAAGCACAAAAGCTCGCCGCATACCGGGAAGTTCAGTCGGAGTTATGATGTGGTAGGCGAAATTTTTTTTCACCAATACTCCAGATAAACTTTCGCGTTCAGAATTGCTCGCCTTCGTACCCTCAAAGGAGCTGCTTCCTCTGGTCTTTGCCAGACTACCAAGCACTTTAGCGACCTTTTCCCCCTTGAACCGCAGGTTGACCGACTCACAATTTTTGGGGGTAAAGATTTCCAGATGACAGATCTCATCATCCTCGTATTCGCGTTGTAGAGCACCCGCCAGTCGCATCATTTCATTCTGTTCACCGTGCACCAGGACCTTAAATTAAATTTGTTCATTGCGATTCAACAAAGCGTTTTGTGCGATGACAGCCTGAGAATTTCCATTTACAATGAAATCACTTGTAAGTTTTCTGCTAAGCTAGTTGTGTCGCTATCAGATCTGTGCTTTAAGAAAAGAATAAAGCACGTGAAGATGGTGCGCAGATAAAGATCCGACCTCCTTAGCCGAAATAAGTCGACAACTTTTCATCCTCATCAGGAAAAAGGTGTTTACGTGGTCTGCTATGTTGAATTTCCTCATAGCAAAATAATTCGAGTGTAGATAGGCTACTCAAAGCTATCGAGTTCCACTCAGGCCTTAAAAAGCACCCGAATGCTTCTTTTGGAAGAAGATTTGCACTCACAACATAATTGGGTTTGAGTTCGCGGATGAACTCACTGGTCTGCTGGTAATCGGTGTGGGCGGAGAAGCTAATGTACTCGACGGAGCACTTGAGTGGCAGCATTTGGCCCGACATGGTAGGAACCTCGGCGGGCTGAGAAAGGATCTGCTTGGCTGGCGTACCTTCTACACAGTATCCTGCAATGATTACACCGTTCCTTTTGTCGGTGCACCAATTCTCGAAAAGCTCCCGACTCAAGCCCGATTGCATCATCCCAGGACTCGCCAAGACCACACAGGGACCCGAGTCGTCCAAGTGGTTCCTGCTCTGCCAATAAATTACCATCATAATTTGTAGGACAGAAATACTAGCTTGTCAAGTTGTCATCCCATCCTATTGCAAAAAAAGGCATAGCACTTCCAAAATAGGTTACGGAAATGTTCAATGAAAACTTTATCCACATTTCAGGCAGAGGAAATAGATGCAATTGAAAACGATTGCCCACCTGGCGCCTGATCAATCAAACTAGCATAAGCAATTTCGTAATTATAAAAATAGCAATAGGTGGATAAATAATAGGAAATAAATAAAAGCTCCATAAAGTCGTCGAAGCAGGAATCCAGTTTTACTCAAAATAACAATGAAATGTTCTTAAAAACAAGTGAGATTAAATAGTGTGGTAAAAGTATGCAAAAGTAAGCGACTACCGTACAAAAGGTGGAACAATGGACCCTGAACTCGAAAAAGCAAAAGCATGGCGACGAAAAAAAAGAAAGCAGTAAACGTCAATGACATTAAACCTAAACAACATTGATTACGTCATAAAATGTATTGCAGAGTATACAACACGCACGAAAAAGTAGGAATGTGAGATTTCCCAAATCACAGGCCACATTCCGAGATACCAGTAAACTTGGAACACCATATCAAGATGCGCTACCTTCAGACTGCTTGACAAAAGCAACTAAAAACTTATATAGGGATCTGATGAATCACCTGTAAGTTTGAAATGAAGCGGAAGCAGAAAGGATTGTTGTTTGCAACTTGATTACGAATACGGTCATTCATGGCAGCGATAAATGTCTGGTAAACTGCCATACACTTGCAAGCGAGCTGACTAGCATAGTAGATGGGAACATCCTGGAGTTCTGGATGAGCGGCCCAGTACTCGTCCAGGATGAGCATCAACTCCTGCGCACGACCGAGGGCAAATGCGGGTATGAGGCAACGACCACCGCGAGAGATGATATCATGCACTAAACTCGTAAAACGCTTCTCGCGTTCCTCCCGCTTGTCATGAATATGAATTCCATAAGTTGATTCTGTGATTAAAATGTCTGGACGGTGCGGAGGTACCTCAGCGCACATCAAATGTCGATCCTCTTGGCGACTAAAGTCGCCCGTGTACAAAATCTAAAAAAATTGCCATCTCACCAAGGACCAAACCTTAACACCAGCAATCTCAATAAGAAACATAGCTGCACCCAGAACGTGACCGGCATGATATGCCGAAAATTTGATGCCATTTACTTCCAACTCCTGATGAAAATCAATTGGATCAATTTTTTCAAGGCTCTGAACAATATCTCCATCCGCATACAATGACTGTTCAGAAATACCAGAATTACTAAGCAAACCTAAGAAAAGGAGTGTGTCATACCTGACTTTAACAAAGTCAGCAAGTAAGTAGCGATAGATGGCTCTAGTGGCATGTGTCATATAACACTTCGCATGCACATTAGTCTTCAACAAAAGGAATGGGAGCGCGCCGCAATGGTCCAAATGGTAGCTGAAGGGTACTAGTAATTTTATCGACTCTACTGGCTTATAAGAATGAGGTCTGTGCTTTCAATCTCTGGGATGGCATCAATAAATGGAAGGCTTTCTTTATTATGCAATCCAGGGTGAATCCCACAGTCAAGCTAAGAATGCGTGAGGAAACACAGTCGTACTATTATTTTCTTTCCCTTGAAGGTAAGCAAAATGCACGAGCGGCCAACCTCCTGCCCTGCTCCTCTAAATACATATGCATAGAGGCTTAAAACGGAAGATTTACAAAGGCATTATTGAAAGCTTGTCATTGTCATCAAAATCATCACAGTCCCTGTCCGTGAGCACTTCCATGATGCGCACACCAATTTAAATGAACGCACTCCGTTGAATAAATTAACATGCATTTAAATAATCGACTATTATTACGACATCGTGTATCTATCAAAATGTTGTTGGTATTTTGAACAAAAAGTTTTGTACACGCAATGATAATTCGTTAGAAACTTCGTAGGACTGGAACCCTATCAGTCAAAGTTGCATATTCTTACCCCAAACGTTTACATTGTGGCCTCAAAGTGAGCTGAAATTTGCTATCGAATAAAAGCTCTGTCGTATTTGCCAGCAACTTGCGCCTGCGGGTTCAGCATTTGCCAAGCGAATAGTAGGTGCGCGAAAGTATAAAATCCATCCTCTTAACTTTCAAAACTCATGTAACCATTTTATCCTCACTCTCTTCTGTCCGTGTTTTTATCCATCCTTTTTGCTTTGGATTTCCCTGTGGTTTTTACGCGCCCTCAGCTACCTTTTTTAGTGTACGGGTGGAGAGCTACAGCGAAAGCAACGGTTATATCGATGGCATCTCTGTGCCATCTAAAGCCACGAGTAAGGGAACTGAATAATGTCGGTAGATGTATGGAATTGATGACTAAATTATTCTTTTGAATGAGAATATAACAATGCCTTCTGTATTACGTGTTTTAGCTCTCTAATTGAGGGGTTTCAACTCTAACTAGAATGCTTGTTTATTTAGGGTTAGTCCTGAGCCAGCCCTTCGTAGGTTCGGATCATGACGAGATGGATCTCTAGGCTCAAGTTAGGAGCAATACTCAACGCCTGTCAAATTTAAAAAATCGTTCAGCATTTTGACTGAAGCAACTATTGCACTGAACAGACTTACTTTGCTTTTGACAGCATGGTTCGAGGCGGGCACTGCTCACGGTCGCTTTGTCCGCCTTCGTATCAAAGGCAGAGCAGCTGTGGAAGGCGGAAAAATACCGTCTGCTATGTGTTACCTTTACCGCATCCCTCCTCCACTGACAAAATTCACATCCTTGTAGCTTTAATGCACATTTATTACGGTCCTTTAAATTTTTTTCCTAGCTTGGGTGCAACTGTGTAAATCGGGCGCTCCGAGTCAATGGCTCAGTTCTGGAGTGACAGATACCTAGCAACCTTGGGCACATGACCTGGGGATGAAAAACAAAACAACAGGACAAACCCAGGCCCACGCACTACGACCCCGATACCGCCAATTGCCCACACCTCGACCTGCCCAAAACTGCCATCGTTTCTTTCAGTTATTGGCTTGCCTGCGTGACTCACTGGCGCGCAATTTTCATTGCGCGCCAAGACGTTCGTCCCGACTGTGCGCTGTTAAGGTATTTACAAAGCAGATAATCCTTATTTCAGTGGTGGAATTTGCATTCAGTTTTTGGTAGTACTGATAATAATAAAGCAGCGATAACTCATTCTTTTACAAGAAGGGAAACAGCGAAGATAAAGTGGGGGGGGGCTTAAAGGAGTGGTCACAAGCTCGATAGGAGAGTGTACTAAGTACATGAAAGACACGTTATCGTCTGAGTACCAGCTGGCATTCACGGTCCGGAGGGGTTGAGGGTGGTGCACAAGGAGGTGGACACCAGAGCGGAGCAGTCCCCAATTAAGTGAAGGGGAAGGAGGAAGACGGAGTGGCGTCAGGGCAAAACGAGGGGACGTGATCGCCGCCTCATGTCGTAGGCGTCCAGTGAGGTCGCATGGCGCAGTCTGTATCGATTAGTGGTGTCCAGACCAAGGTTGGAGTTCAAACTGCTGTTAGAACAGGCCTAAAGAGGTGTCAATGGAGCGGCTTGTTAGTTGTGCTACCGTCTGTGGCTGCACCACGCAATTGAACGATCAAAAATACTCGCCGGGAATTTGGTTTGGAATGAAATTTAAAAACAAATATCAAGGGCACAGCCGAAAGTGGTGCGCTCTAAAGTGCACCCCTAAAACAATCGATGGAGTCACCAAAGTTTGAATATTTTTAACCCTGTGCATGCCCTATATTGCTAAGCCGTTAATTGGTATTCAGAACCAAAAGAACCTTGACGCTTCACACGCGTAAAACTAACTCACTCTCCGAAACCAGCTAAACACGTATCACACCAACAAAAGGCAGTATCAGCCACAAACTTCTGCTGTCAATACTTTTCGCCGTCTTTCATTTCCGGTACTCCCTCACTAAAAACATGAATATCGCCCCAACAATGAAGTTTCACCTGAAATTTAAAAAATGCGACCATGGGGTTAAATGGTGCTTCGTAAACAGGACCTTTATAATTGCCGCATGAAATATGATAATCACCACCTTCTGTCAACCCCTTAACGATAAAGGTCATTGAAGGTTCTACTACTAAGGCCAAAAAAACGTTGGTAATGCAGAAGCGAGTAATGAAAACTCAAGGCATAGAATCACCTCAAGGTCCCTAGCCGTGTCGACAGAGAGACGAGCGAATTCGTGGCTGGAGACTGTAAGATCCCTGACGTCAAAGTAGTACTTGGTGTAAATCGAACTGGGGATGTTAATATTGAACTGGATTATCTCAAGGAATCGCCGCTCCAATTCATTCCTGAAACGCAGTACAATACCAATGGAACCAAAGAGAAAGTCGGCTATGGCGATTAGGCTTAAGAGCAGTGAGATATGAGAGTGAAACACGTGCCACATTAATTCACACTTTTGTTGTGTCCTGACCAGTCAGCATACAGACTAGCAGCGTAAGTGAGTCAGCTTGGATCGTGACAGTGATAATGGTTCAGTGACCTGTACGAAGACAAAACAACTCACACATCGTCCACTTTGAGTTCGTCGAGGATTTGGCAGTAGTCGACATTCCACACAGCCTGGTCATCCCACACTTTGCTGGCTAGGAGGATGGCACACAGGAGAATACGCTTCCAGTTTGTCACGCTTAGGTATAGCCGGCCACCGTGGAGCAGCCTCTCGAGATAAACCTACGCAATAAATGCAATTTTCAATAGGGTGTAATTCTCCGTAGCACAAAAATGGCACTACCTTTTGTTGACTATGTTCGTAGAGCTTCCCCAAGATATACCACATTATTCCATTGCCGTGGAAATAAACTGAAGCTACTGTAACAAAGCAATCTCAACATCTTTTAAATAAACATCCTAATTATCCCACACACACACAGTCGTTAAATGTGTTATAGGCACAGCGTAAATTCAAATAATCCAACCGAAGACACCGAATTAACCCTGTAACGAAGGAATTACCAACTTCGAAAAGCAAGCTTGGACTGCAAAAAGTAATAAACCAGTCAACAAAACACAAAAACTTCATATCAAAAAAGGTACCAAAGGGAAAACCAATCCTCTCGGGGAGCAGAGCGATCCTCTTCCGAAAGGCAACAACAACTGCCTTTGTAAAACACAGATGGGTGTGCGTGTGTGTGTGTTTGGAAAGCAACAAAAATGGAGGTGGGGAAAGGAAGCACGGTGACGCAAACGACTAACGCAATTTGACACATCTTGGTGACTCACTTGCGACACTGAAGGCGAGGTGAGCCACGCGATCTGTATTTACACACAACCGCCTTCTACACAGGGAAGGAAGCAAACTAATCAATGTCCAAAATTCACCACAAATGAGGATTCAGTTTTCTTTTGCATTGTGAATTGAAAACGTGTACATTTGATAGCAAGAACATATGCCACCAGCAGTAACAAGTGGGAACTACGCCGATTTGAAGGCGTGAATATTGTGGTCAACACAGTGAAAGGCCAGTTGACCCAAAAAACAAGCATACATACCCCTGTGGGACTCGTTAATGTATTTCCACCCTGTCGACGCATTTATACTGCTAAAAATAGAGTCCATTAAAGGTTCCCGCACTTCCTACACCCAATTCTGATGGTGACGTAATGAAACAGATTTCGAGATCCCGCTTGACGTTTTTCCGACATTGGACTGAAATTTCGGCCGCGAAAGTACGCATTGAAGCTAAGCAAGCAAATGTTCCAGCGAATTATGTCTCGCTTCCACAGAGGCTGTGAAATCCAATCAAGTGCTATTTTAGACTCACACAATAAGAAACTTGGGTAGTACAACAAAGGGGAGTACTCGACAGCGCTGAACGGAGAAGAATAAGATTAAATGATGAATTACGTGATTGCTAAAGATGGAATTTTGAACTCTACATCCTTCCCATTGACCGCGATACAAACAGTCAGTTCAAAGAAAAGTTGGAAAAAAGAGCTACCAGTCTTACAATAGCATGCGGGGCAGTAAGAGTGACAACAACAGTAGACAGTTTAAGGCGAGTAAGAAGTGGCTTGTGTCAAAATATTTAAACGATTTAGCATCAACAGCCACGACTATGTTAAGATTTCAGATTAAAGCCTTCACTCTGGTTAGTGATCGGAAGCGAAGTGAAAGGCGAAGGCTCCTTTCCCTCCACTAGGCCCGTCTGAACAACCGTAGCCATTGAATGAAAAGGCAGCACAGGAATTCCAACATGGGTGACAGACAAAAGGATCAAACACAGCCAAAGGCGAACCAACGCAAAGCGATAAAATGGCTAAGGAGTAAATTTGTACATCAACCGTCCAGAGGTGAACAAAGCATTGGGGTCGTGAATCATGAGGCGCACAATAGATTCAGCACAAATCAGAATGAGAAACGAAAAGCTTTTGAAAATCACCAGTCTGCCTCCATGAAACAGATTTGACTTTTCACGTAGTCAGTGAAATAGACTAAATGTAACTTTCTAGGTAGGCAAACAACTAAAAATGGTTTAAAGTCACCTGCACAGATAAAACGAGTTATACCTTCTCCTCCCAACCTTGGCAGTTACAAAAATAGTAAATATGAAACACAAAAGACGTATCAAATAAGCTGCAGCTGCTGTGACGCGATTCCTTAAGTTAATGTGGATCACTTGTTCGACAAGGCCTAGGGGACAGAGTTCTGCGTTGTTAAAATCTGAGTCCTCCATCTCATCACTGCAATCAATTACGATTTTGCTTGCAACGATCAAGAATGCGGTGGGTAATATGGTGAAAATGTGATTGTCTATAAAGCTAAACTGATAATGACACTGATCACTCACCACATTCAACTCGTAAATCAGATCACATTCATTAAAATCAGACGCAGCTTTGTGAATGGTGGGCCTGTAGCCGAAAAGGATTGAGCCTTCAACACCATTGGACGGGCGAAAGGGATATGGACGGATTCGTGAACATTTAGTGAGAAAAAACTCAACAAACTAGTAAATACAAATGAAGTTATTGCTAAATGAAAAACACCTACCATCGTAACTATGGCGCACTCAGGAGACAACTGAGCATTTTGAAAAATCTTTCTGATGAACCGATGAACAGTCTTGAGGCTGGGAGGAAGATTGGGATTCTCGTCGGGTGATTGTTCAATCTGTGTTAAAGGGAAAAAGTGGAAAAAATTGCACTCGCTTACGTATGGAATGGAATTTTGTGAGGGGGGGGAAGAAAGAAGTTTAATGTTACCTTGGAGACAAATTGACAGTAACTTCTCCTATTTGTTTAGCATTTATTTTGAACTGTAAACCAGAAATAAAAGAAATAGATTGCATCCTAAAAGTAGAGGAACTGTACAGACAATATTTTGTGAAAGAATAGTAAGCACTATCATCTGAGGCTTGGACGGTCAAATTCGCTAGATGCGCGCAGGCATTTATAAGCTGGAAGCAGGGAAGCATTTGCATATGCAAAACTACTATGTACTCCGTCCTCGATAAGGCGTCAGAAACAGGTTGGTCCAAAACACGTAGATACAAGTAGATGGCTTGCAGTTTTCCATTTGCAGCAGTTTTATAAAAACAATTTGCCAATAGTAAAGTCGTTACTACCAAATAAAAACAACGAAATTCGGCGTCAAAATTTACTGTTTAAACTACTACTCAACTGATTCGCCTTTTAACATTGATACAACGCACATATGATAGATGCTACTTCATTTGGATCACACTCAAGCACTGCGTCAGGAAAGTTTGCGAAAGCTTCACCACTTTCCCAATATAACCACCAATAGAGGCTTTTAATGGAACACTAGCGAAAGCGGCGAAGAAATGAGACAGTTGAAGAAGGGCGAAATTAGCTCCCACGCCTGCACAGGGGACCCATTTTTCCACAAAACGAGGGATCTACAAAGAGTCCTTGCGTGTAAAAAATCTCACAAGGGGGACACTCATCGATCAACCGAGACTAATTTCCTGATATCATCTTTATCTTCCATTCGGGAGTAGCTCGAGCAGAATCTGACCTGTAAATAAATCTCGCTCTAACCAAACCACCACTTGTATAAGGATGGTGAAAAAAAACGCCCGTCAATCTACTAGACATCAGCATAACCTGACAGGATCAAGGCTGCAATCCAATAAGCCACAAAAACCTGAGAGACTGTAAAAAGAACAAATGAGAAATAAGGCAAGGAAACAAAACCAAAAATCATGGCGCATTGCATTCACAAAAAAATAAATGCCAATGAATAGCTCCCAGTACGCAAACATACTTCGGGAACTGAATGCATAGTCATAGGCTACAGACAAATTTTAGACCTCCTGGGCCATCAAATCGAGTAGTACTGATGATGCTGGAAACAGACGTTGATCTGAACTGAAGAAAGGCGAAATGGATATCACATTTCTGAAAGCACCCCATGAGCTTCGCCCAGTGGATTAACGAAAAAATAAATTATTGGTAGTTTACAAATAAGAAACAGCTACCGCAGCAGCGAATGTCACTGACGTGTCTATAAAAATAATAGGAACCTGGTGAACAAAGCTATTGCCACCTTGATGATAATTAACCACATCCCGTCCTTCCGCTGTAAAGAGGGTGATTGGGCACCACCTTTTGAGAAACATATGAACTCCTTGGAGAAAAAAACTTGAACCCTGACCCATCCAGGACAATCTAGCAGTTATACCAACCGAGGGGAAGAAAACAGTGTACCTTCATGGGATGAAGAGTCTCATCAAAAATGTCAAGATCTCCCTCGGCCTCGTCTATGGTGTTGCCAGAAGAACGAATTAACAGGCAGATGGCGACCGCAACGGCTCTGATAGTCGCACGGGAGTCCGGTTTGGATACCGTAGAGCCATCCAAATACATGTCCGTTGTTGTATTCGGTCTCCGGCTTTCACAACGCTTCATTCTTTTTAAGAGCTAGTAACAGGAGGTCATCGAGGATTTATTTAATATTAAATAGACAAACGCATTTCTGCAAGGATTAATACATTACCTGATAGTGCTTACGAATGACTATTAACCTTACCATTTTAATACATGCATTCTGAAATCAAATTATATAGTAGTGAGAGCTTGAGTAACTGATAAGCACGATGAAAATTAAATAAAAGGCCAAGCTCAGGAAAACCACTAGAACGATAGGCCAATACAAGATATTTGAGCAGGAATGTGACTCATGCAAAAGTTACTGTTTAAAAGCAACTTTAAAAGGTCGTGGAAAGATTATTTAAAGCCAAGGAGCGAAGCGTTGACGATAATAATAAGTGCAAATACGCGTCTATCCACTTACTTCAATGTACCAAGGCTGTCCACCTAGAGGAAAACAGCAAAGAGACCGAACAGAGATAAGGTACTTCAAAAAGCAAACCTTTTTGTAGTAAAATATCAAAAGAATGGAGCTTGGTTACTAGTGTTACAGCCTTGAAAATTTATCACAATTACCAAAAACTACGGTTATATTAGAAAAATCAGGTTGGCTCACAATTTTTCTCCTTGATGAAAATGGTTTCCATTTTTATGTTTATTGAGGGGTCCGAGTCTTCATCTAAAGATTAAAAAACTCAATGAATACCTTAATCACTGAAAGATAACCCCAACTAAGCTGCCAACGTACGGCACTATGTTGTGACTACCAAAGGAGATACAAGGGAAAAGATGGACACAGGCACCAAGCAGAGAAAAAAAACACTAAATACTAAGAAAGCAAGGCCTGGTCGCTATCGTACTTTCCGGCTCCCTCTCAGAAATATGCTGAATTTCTTCCGGCTTGTCGAAAGTGAAATGGCGATCCCTGAAGAGATTTGCTTGGGTGGGAATAAAACGTGGCGGCTGTACACTGGGTGCATATTTCATAGCGGAGATAGAACTACGATCATCCGAAGCAAAGCATAATGAAGAAGTGAAAGTGGGCTCCAAAGGAGAGACTGAATGGAAATCTGACTTGGTTTGAGAGTCAAGAGGTTCTTCGGGACACACCTGTGCTACATTTGACGAGTACATCCGGCGACCCATCTTATTCGTGTTGCGGAGACAGGACCGACAGTTCCCCATGTTTACTAAACACAATAAGCAGTATAGATCACGGTATTGCAGAGCATGATGGTAAAATAGGAGTTATAAACAGAGAATCCCAGTGGATAACTAGTTTCTACCAAAAAAACATATAACCATAACCAAGAATAACGGCACAACCACCAGGCAAAATCGAAAAATAAATACAAGAGCATACAAATGACATTAGTAAGCAGAATTATATTAAGCAAATAAGGCAGGAATTAAGCACCACGCCGTTCCACGGGGAGCAACACACCAATTAACGACGTTACGAAAAGTATGCAGTACACAAAACGAATTCAAACACGAAATAAAACATGAGAATATTTCAACCTAGTAGAGGAAAACACCAAATAATCTGCGCCAAGTTTATTTCAGCATAACAAGAAGTTACCTGGAAAACATTAGGACAAGGACTAAATCCAAGTGCAGGAAGACATTTCGGCGCTAGAATATTTATAGTAAAATGTCAATAATAATGCTAAACGTTATCTCATTAGCGTAGAGAGTGTAAGAATGGAGAACCCAAGCTAAATTAGAATCACCAATGTAACCAATGTACTAACCTATTTCTAAATAGATTCCATTTTTTGTTAGTAATTTTTCTTGCATCCTCTTTTCTGATAGTTCTTTAATCATTCACATTTCTTGCGCCTTTTATAATTACTCATTCATGTTTACAGGTTTAAAATGTTTCGGAGTCGTTTAGGATGCAGAGTCTCGAGACTCCCTTTAAGGTAAAGGAAGGCACAGCACGAGGACAGAATATATATTCTGGAACCAGAGGGCATGGGGGCTGGAAGCACTGCCCGAAGGCCGGCCAACCGGCTAGTGATTTATGGCCACCCAAGTGACCGAAACCGGCAGATCGAAGAAGCAAAGTATTACAAATGACATCAGTATTATTTCGAGCCCTTTAATAATAGGACAAACGTAAGGGAACCGGAATGGGCTTGAATGCTTTCGTCTGGCGCGAGTTCGTACTTTTTCGCACGTTTCGCCTGAAAGGCCCATTTGGAACAGCATGATTACGACGAGGTAGTCCTATTTTAAAGCATACTGTAGCGTCCCGAGACTCCCTTCAAGGCAAAAGACGGCTTATTTCCTAGGTCAGGGTACATATATTCTGGAAACAGATTGATTGGGGCTTGCTGACATGGCCCGGAGGCCAGCTAACCGGCTAGTACAACGTGACCACCCGAGTGACCGAAACCGGCAGCTCGAACGAACAAAGTACTGCACGTACTTGTCACACCACCAAAAAAACGCGAACTTGCAGGCCGTTACCATATCCAGAACAAATTTTTTCCTATGTAGTGCCAAATTTAGTTTTTTATCATATTACCTAATTAAACTTTAAAGTTCCATGATAAATGATGAGTTGCTGAAACAGCAGCATATATGTTTTTAGGAAATCGCACAAAATTTTCCTAAAATATGTGATTTTGCATTTTTTCTAAGGATGCAAATCTCTTTAAAAATTAAGCAAAAATTACATTAGAATAAACAAAAGTATTGATGAAAGACCATTTTTGTTTTCATATGATGTCTTTTTTCTTACTTTTTTGTGGGCTTATTTTACTTACCTGATTAAAAGCGGTCAGTTTTCTAAAATTCCGAGCGCCGTTTTTGTATGTTCTAGTGTCCGTGGTACCCTTTATCATAGTGTCACTTATCAACTGTTCTTGCAAGGTGAGGGGTCGCCTTACTTTTTGTGTAGCTGCTACTACCTCCAGTTTGCTTTGTGCTTAACACGCTTAGCGTCTAGTTACTTCTATGCATTACTTGAGTACTGGCTTTTCCTGCGATATCTCCCTCTTTTTTCCCTTTATACCTAACTTTTTACAGCCTTAAGTTTGGTTCCGGCATTTTATTATGCTAGAGACGTGAGCTGTGTATGATCGTCTTGTTTCTTATCTCTGTTTGCTGTAAATGATGCGATTGTTGTACCGAAAATTTTGAATTCTGGTATTCTATCCGCAATTGCTTTGCTATTAATCTTACTCCCGTTTTTTTTCAATCTCTAATAATGTTTGTTCTGTTTAATTTACGCCATTAATGTGTTGGATCTTCTTGGTGTGCAAATACTAGGATTTACTAAAATACTACGGAAATGCGTGCTTTAATAACAGACTTGCTCTAAGCGTAGAAATAAGGGCACGATCTAGTTCTTAATTGTCACCTTATACACTTTAATTAGTTGGGCGCATTGTGCCTACTTTGTATTTTACTGGTTTCAACGTTTTTCCCCTTTGTTAAACATCAGGTTCTCTGGCATTTGATATGGCTGGCTTAAGGCCCTTACTACCATTGAATCAGACAGCCTATGAGAGGATTCCGTCCGATGACAAATATCAACCATCCGACCTCTTGGGCGCTGGAGCATATGGTCGTGTGTTCAAAGGGAGTGCGTCTGATGGTCAGATTGTGGCTCTGAAGGAAATCTTAATTCCTGCAGACGATCAAGGCATACCATTAAGCACACTCCGAGAATTGGCTGTGCTTAGAAAGGTGCAGGCGCATAAATCGCCTTATCTTGTGCAGTAGGTTTTTTTTAGTTATCCCGATTTTAGAATGTTGGACATATCGTTGCGCCGGAGTGGACCTGATTTGTCCGTGTACATCGTTTTCGAGTTCATCGATTTTGATCTGGCTCAGTTCCTCTCTAACGTCCCACGAGAGACAGGTCTTCCAGTCACAACCATTAGAGTAATAGCAATGTTCTTTTTGTGAAACCTTTGCATTAGGAAATGTCTGCTCAGTTGCTCAAAGGTATTGACTTCTTGCACTCACACCGAATAATCCATCGAGATATAAAACCAGCCAATATCCTTATTGATAAGGATGGGAAGCATCTGAAAATTACGGACTTTGGTTTGTCCCGAGTGCTTGGATGGGAGTCGCCTTTGACACCTGTTGTGGTGACTCTGTGGTATCGATCGCCTGAGATCCTTCTTCTATCTGAGTACCTTTCTCCTTGTGATGTGTGGGCTGCCGGTTGTATTATTGTCGAGCTATTCAATTTGGCGCCCATATTCAATGGGAAAACAGATACTGTGGTTCTACAAAAAATTTTCAAGTAAGGCGACATACTTATCTGCATAATTGCTTTTCAGTACTTTGGGATTTCCTCCAGAATCTGAATGGCCTAAAAATTCATGTTTAAAATGGGTAAACTTTAAGAAAGTAGGCGAGCATAGTATTTTGCGGTCCAAAGTCAAAACGAATGACTCCGCTGCCCTCGAGCTAATTGAGGTAAAGAATCGTACTCATATAATACCCCTATTTACCGTGAATGCCTCTTCTACTGCCTGGTCTGATTTTACTTCACAGAAGCTGCTGACATTCAACCCACATAAGAGAATAACAGCCTGTGGAGCACTGAAGCTGCCATTCTTTACGGTTGCTTCAAATGCGGCATCACCAGATTTTCGAACCTTAACCTCTGTGGGGGCACAAAGCTCATCCAGCTCTGTTAAAGCAGCTGCTGTAACAAGTTCTGTTCAGAGCAGAAGCAGCCTGCGAATAGCTAGTAAAAACGCAATGGCTCGTCCTTTCATACCCAGTCGGCACTCTCTTATGCCTGCTCTCTCTCGGCCCTCCTCTGGCTCGAGAGGTGGAAGAAGCCAGAACGCTGTAAGCCCCATCGGACCCATGACACGACAACGTGCCGCCGCTTTGGCGGGGGATGCACGCCCGACATCTTTTGCTTCGGCCCGAAACGGCGGACGCAGGCATACGCAACCTACGCGATCTCGCACCTCGCTTGTCTCCGCCCCGACAATTCCGGAAGTGCCTAATGAGTCCACGATCTCCACAAACACTGCCGTTCCTACGACAAGGACCTCGGTGGACGCTTCCAATCCATCTTTCCGTGGAAGGCAGAAGAGAACCGCTAGGAGACGCACAGTGATGGGTGTTGAGAAGGTACGTCTCCCGTTTTTTCTTCCTTCCCCACGACCCGTTGGATGTGGTCAACAGGTTCCGCATTGGAACTCTGTTCCGATTTTTCGGTGTCTTTTTGGTGGGATCAGTATGCAAAATAGATGTTGGTATCCCATAGGTCAAATTAATTTCACGCTTACCTTATTTCAGGTTTTTCTCTTTTATTTTAGTAAGTGAAGGTGCTTTATTTAAGCATCGATCGTAATAATGAAATGTTACGTCCATGAGCGTGAGTAGAATCAAACTAATTTACCATCACCAAGTTGATTTAAGTGCTAAAATGTTGTCCCTTGATAATCTGCTAAGTTGGTCTCTTATTGGAAGTGCTCGATAGTGTGATGTCGTCTTACTATTCACATTACTGTTTTAACAAGTGTTGATGTAAATTAGGGTGCGTTTATTCATTTTTGGTTAACATGTTTATTTGTAGTCTGATCGATAGGCACAGTTGCTAGTATCGAACTCCACAGCTCTCTGTGGTTTAATTGTTTACATCTCACTACCCACCTTTTTACCTAGGCAAAGCTTAAAACGGTGTGTGAGGTGTTGATGACTGCAACTGACGAACCGAACGAAGTTGCAGTCCAGTCGCCCACCACGATAGTCAACGTGTCTGATGGTGCAAAAGTTGAGGCGTCCAACTCCAACAATCTTCCTTCATTAGGTCATTCCCAGCCCTGCTTGTATGTTCCTTCCCCTCCCCTATTAAAGAATTTAACTTCCTCGTCAGTCAAACGTCCTGATCCTTCCAATCCTCGGGAGCATACGGCACTTTGTTCCCCACCAAAAGTGCTCAAGACCACAGAATCTGTGGCAGTGGTGATGAGGGCACCTTTGAACCCATCTACGTCTCTCCAGTTAGAGGCGAGCGTCATTAGTGACGATGGTGAAGGTCAAGTCGTCAGTCAAACATTAAGTGGCCACTGGTCTTGCTGGCGCGAATCAGCTCGCAGCATTCCCGACTCTGCGGACCCACCGGAGGATACAACTTTGGATGAAGCCGATCCGGATGATGAAGGAGATTTGGGTCGTGCGGCAAAGGCTTCCGAGGAAGCCACCCACAGTAACGAAGGTGTCTCACAAGAACTGCTGAGTAGCATTAATTCCTTATCCTCCCTTAGCGAGGTAGATTCAAGTTTGGCTCAACCAGAGGACGGTGAAGTTATCAATCGGACGTCAGTGAGTGACAATGGAGTTTCAGGTTCGCAACTGTAATCACTTATTTTTGTAGCGTTAGTACGTCACCATATCCTTTTATAGCAACAATACCTTTTATACATACCCTCTTGTGCTACCTGTACATGCCACCCTGTAATGCTGTGTGATTATTCTTCCTTCCCTCCCGTCTCCCGATATTTCTATGGAACAAAGTCCTAATAAATGTTTTAGAGGTTAAAGGCTTGGCGATGCTATCCTTGGGCTACATACAAAGTACCAGCTAAGGCACTAATTCGTATTAGAATTGTATTTATGCAACAAGATCAAAAGTGGAAATGGTGAAAATTACTATTAAGACCAGGTGCTCTTTCAGTACGGCCGAGGTGAGTCATTTTTCCCCTGCCATATTTTTATGTTTGGTCGAATTGGTCGGTCGTCGCCTTTTTGTTCACCTAAAAAAAATGTTTCACGTAGATATACCTTAAGAAATTTCATTTAAAACAAGTCATGATCACTTTTCAGGGTGTTTTAGTTTTGTTATCATGCTTTGCCACTAATAGTTGGGGCATAAACTTCAGGCTGACATCTCGCTATTTCCCTATTTCGGCGCACTCACCCGTGAGCTTGAAGGTCGAAGCTAGGGACTCTCGTTTGTACTGACTAGCGATTGAACGCATTTCTCTGGAGGGTAGCCCAGCAAGAGCTACATCACCAGAAGGACCGAGTTTCACATTCTCCAACCCCTTGGTTACTTTTTCCGCTGCTGGTGTCAAAGGTTGTGGTGAGGATAGCATCGGCTGCAGGGCTTTTCCCATCACCTTCATCTGCATAGTAAAAAACAAATGAAGCAGAATGGCCTGTGAGGATAATGGTGGATTAAAGCCTTTGAATATGGAGTGAGAAAATTGCTCAATTTTGTCAGATACCTTTTCATGCACGGCAACCAACGTGTCACAAGGGGTTTGTCCAGAGTGGACAAAACCAGCTTTTGTACCCTTCCCCTCCTCCCGGTCACGTGGTGTTGTATCTCGTAGTCGGCCGTACTGCACGGCTATTCGTCCACCAATCACGGTGAAAACGGGCTTGCTGCAGTCGCCCTCGGACCACAGCACCAAGTCCGCGTCTGCTCCAACCGTTAGTTGACCCTTTTGCGGGGATAGTCCCGCCAGTTGAGCTGGCCTCTTGCAACTTGCTCTGGTTATGTGACGCTCGTTTCCCCATCCTCCTCGCTAATGTATATAAGGACTGATAAATAGGTCATATGGATTCTTTCGGATAGATTGGGCATCTGATTGATCTCCACTTTTGGCAGTTGATTTCGATAGTGCCAACTTATCAAATCACTTAATGAAATCGCTACTGAGTTCATGCACTTGGACTGAAACCGTTGACAAGCTTTTTAGCGCTTGTACCGTTCAGGATGGGACTTAGTACCCTTCCTACTCGCTCAAATCATTTTTGAGTATGCTTGTAGTTAGGCTCTTTTTTGTATTTTATTGATAATTCGTACTATAAAAGGCCTGCAGAATGGTCGGCAAATGCATACCACAATTTTCCGGTAGGCCTCTTGGATCCACGACGCCTCGGATGATTTCGACTCACTAGATAAGACATACGATTCGCCACTGGATAGTATAATGTTTCCATCAGCAACGATGTAGGGAGCCTGGTCGTTAATTGAATTCTAAAATAGATATGAAAGCTGATTGTCTAAATGTATAACAACAATCAGCGATAGACTTCTTTAACTTTTAAAATTCAAGTGCTTGGTAGAAATGCGCTTAACTCATTTACTGAACGCTATTCCAAAAGAAAACAAGGTTTTTTCCCGTATAAAGGCATCAACAAAAACTTATCTTTGGAAATATTCTGCGTAAAATGCATCAAAAAATGAAGATCGCGAAATCAGTACCGGGCGAATGCTGAACTTGAATGCATACTTATGAGTCCTTATACTTTGAAAATGTTGTAGCATGAGCAACCAATAAAATTGGAATTAGATGGGATGATGTCTACGACATTCAGGCAGAATGCTTCCGCGATTCTGCGAACACTTTTAATTCTTTTTCTCTTGAGCATCTGACCATGTTCGCAAACTGTAACCAACTGGTTGAATTCAATCGCAATTAGACCATTGAGGTAAGATTTGTAGGCCCATCGGTATGCATCGTCACAACACCTTGGGAGTTGTTTTCAACCGATGCAACTCATCCAAAACTCGGGTACGCTTTCTTGCAGGGGAGCTCAACGCATAATTGAACACATGAAGGAACAAACGGGATTATAGCCTACCTCTGTGAGGGCGTCAACGGCGAGGTCGGCGTACAGAGAAAGAGGTGGGTGTTCGCGTTGTGATGTGTAAATTTTGTGCATCACTGCTGCACTCCGCACTGGTGACAAAACAATTGGACAGCCAGCAAGCTTAGCTATTCTGATGGCTACCGCAGCCAGACGCAAATCAGGATCCTAAAAAAATATATAAAGATGATATTTAAGCATAATTCAGAATGGTAAACTAAGGGCTCATTCGTAAATCTACTCGTAAGAGCTGAGCAAGGAAACAAAATAATGTCTTGCTTGCACTATTGATATCGCAACTTCCTCCCTTTCGATGCGACAGAACCGTCCTATTGAAACGCCTGAATAGTACTGATTGGCTAAACGCATCTACTTGGGTTTGCGAATATTAGCAGTGAACAAAACGCTATTATCGCCTAGACATAACAGAAGCTGATATGGGGAAATGGGCACAGAGATATGGTGCATGTGGTCGTTTATTGAATTCGTCGATTAGTGCCACCTCATGAGCTGGATTTTGGATTAAGTGTTCTCCTAACGGGTTTTACAGGAACCATATTCTAAAATTGAGGGCCGCAATGACATCACACAATTAAGAGTTGGATAAAATTTTTGTTTGTGATAAATTCCGTTTGAATAATTGCATGCAATCCTTCGTAGCCCTTTTTCTAATTTCGGGTAAAGTACATTTTACGAAAAAACATACTCCCTCCGTCTGCGGGATCTGCGATCCAGTGATTTTGTCAAGACCAATCATGGGTATAACTCCAAAACTGCGGCATGCTGACAAGACACCGTAGAGGACCGTGCTTTCGGGATTTCCTTGTTCACAGAGGATTCGATCATTTTCCGGGATGGCAAACTAAAGGCAAAATGTTCGTTTTCATAAAAGAGCAGGTCTTCAGCAGTGTTCCGTAGGAAACACGAAATCTAAGCGAGCCACAGGTGGACGCTGCATAGTTTCATTACACAAGGGGAAGCAATTATAAAGATCCGTTTTGAAGGAGGAGTAGTGCTTATTAACTTGTTTGTGAATCAAACCTACCAGGAATGATTTGATTTGGTGTCGTTTTGTAAGCAGCTCAATATCGGAGATGGTGCTAACCGACAGGTGCCGGATGCCTACTCTGACGGCGACGTTGCAGTGGACGTATGTAGTCTGCAGAGCTTGGAGGTACGCGGCGATTGCGCTCAGCGGCGACTGACCATCATCACTGTACACCGTGTCAACTGGATTTACATATCACAGGATGCATTAATGAGGGAAAACAACTGCAAAGCTTAGCTCGAAAACATACTAATGCCTTTTTTTCTGGTGCACCATTTGTTCCAAAAACAGGAAAAGCCTCGGGCCATAAAATTTAAATTTTAATAAACTTTATCTCACGCATATGGCCATACATTTCATTTTACTTTGGTCATCAGAGTCGGACAGCTATTATAAACACCAAATTTTCTTGGTTGAAAATAACGAATTCGTTAAAAAATCCCAAGTTTATTGTTAAAATCTTATAAGACCAGGGCGTGGCATAGGGGGTTCAGTATTTTGGCTTGCGATGCAATACTCGCCTAACCTATTCGTTCGTGCCGGCGACCCCTTCGTTAGCTCATGCAAAATTGTCACACATGGAGGTCAAATCAAGCGATTTGAGCAAAGCGGCCAGGAACAGACGCTATTGGAACGAATTTGACCTGCTAGCATAAACAAAGTTGGTGATGAACTATCCTGATATCTGGACTGGTAATGGGAACACAAACTTTAAACCTCAGAATGACCTCACCAATGGTGGTGACTCCGGCCAGTACGGCTCGAGATGTGGCCTCACGAATCAATGCCTGATCGGCCATTCCTTCGGCACCAAGTTTGCTACTGAACGCATGGCTTGTGGCTGAAAAATCGACTAGTCCGGGACTAATGACAAGGTTGGTGGCGTCAATTTCCTGGGCATGTTTATCATTGCTCAAGACCTCACCAATGGCCCTGTAAGATGGTAACAGAAATCACCGTATTACTTTAGTTTTCATTGCATTTCACTTTAAATATGCTCAGGATCGTCAGGCCAGTGAAGGGGTGCTACTGCAGTAGAGACATGGCTTATGGGTCAGATTCGGTATTTACGCATGCTGCACAAAAAGGTTGAATGAGTTTTCAAGAGAGTCATAGCTATGTGTGAAGTATTTACTTTAGGGAAAGCTGGCGATCGGAAATATGATTTCTGATCGCTATATGAATGCATGTTAAACATTTGCAATGTGTTGTTGGTACACCTCCTTTATCTACCTATGAATGCAATTTTTTGGTTTACATTATATTCTTTCCAAATAACTAGCCTTAGTTAATCTTATTCGCTGATCAGAACAATTTGAACTTATGTGCAATTTGGAGTAACTTTTGAATGCGACATCACAATACGGTTTCTAGTGTTTTTGCATGAATCCGGTTGGTGGTGAATGTTCTTGCCTGATCTTCCCACCCATTATGAGAATGTCAGCATTGCGTGTATTGCTACAACCCACAATTCTTCCACCTCGGATGAAAAGATCATCAGTCATCTGAAAGACAAATGGTTAAATCAGTGAAAACAGATCCTCCCATCGGAGTTCCAATCAGACGAATGATTTAAAAGCAAAAACTGCCCATAAATGCAAGTACTTTTAATCGGATCTTGGGCCTCATTGGCTGTTTAGTAGCCATTGTTATAAAACGTCAAGATTTCCTTTGTTTTTTCTGTCCTATCACCTACCTTCCACACCAAGTAGAAGGAAGACTACTTGTCATTTCAAAAGTGAATTGTAAATCGTATACACATTTTGGGGGAGATTCGGCTACGGACCGTTAAGAATGGTTCCAGTGTTTGCGTAAGTATTTCAGTGGTGAGGGTCAGGTTGTTTCCATCGCTCTGCTTATGTGCTTGCTGACTATCTGAAGTGGGTCTTGAGCCCTGTTCTCCAATACCAGGTGGTGTTTTGAAGTCGTTCGGATCTGCCACGTAGCCGAAGAGTCCGCTTGACGCTCGCCCTATCGACGGACGCTTTTGTTGAGAGTCCCCTTGCAGTCCAGGAACTATTCCAGGTCGGTCCCACTCGCTATTGCTCATTCCTCAGTGTAGGTGCAAATTTTGAAATACACGCGAATTTGGAGCCCAAACCTCTTCTATACTGGGTGGTCAATAATTCAAATAGAGTAATCGACCCGTGTATCGACTTCTCAATCTGCATTATGAGTCAGCTCACACACTCACTCCGACAATCACGACACGCTCATCGCCTTTTCGCATGATGAAGGCCTTGACGATAACAATGATGGCAACCGAGCAAATCTATTTCTAGCGTCTAGTTGAGTGCTTAACGGCCTTTTCTTGCGGACGTCTACGTGATGTCATGTTTAAAAAATGCACCTCCCCCCGGCAATCCCCGCATCTGCCATGATGTCCGCATAAATTGATGTTTGTACTTGACACTGCTGCCACATGTCAACACAAGGCTTAATCCCTTGCAACGAGACAAAGCCTTATGTCAAGACAATGAGTAGGCATGCCGTGATCGCTGAACCTAAGCCTTTGTTACGCAGAGCATAGGACCAAGAAACGACACATCGTCCACCGACTCGCTACAAAAGCAGTCATTGTTCTAAGAGCTCCCTCGAGTAAAGCTAATGGCGCACACCTCGACAATCGACTGAAGAATATGAGACTTAAAGTACGTTCATGACCCATTCGGTGGAAGGGAGCTCGTGACCAGACAACGAACCCTAAGACTCGTAAGCCTGATCTAAACTATTCCTATACTTCCAGAAGCTAAACATCAGAAGGCCTCGCATCATTCTGAGGACAATTACTGAGTGAACTCCAGCCCAATTGCATGAACGACAGACTCCCCAATAAATAAAGTACCAGTGACAAAGCCTTGGTAGTTCAGTAACAGCTGATATCATGTATAAAGATAGTGCAAAAAAACAGCTACTCAGCATGTTCTTCAGGAAGTCCCAGGGAATTAATTTGAGAGGCCCTTTCAATCCCTTTTGGAAATATCGAAGAGACTGCTATGATTATCTCTTCGATTTGAGGCGTGGTGAAACGGCTATCCAGGTCAGAAATCATCTGTAAACAAAAATTTAGATTTAGCGAGATCCTAGCACAGAATACCGCGTGACCAAAACAACTACTCCAATGCAGCTAGACCACGGGCATAAACCATCATTAAAAGGTAACAAGCAGTGAAAACCGAACATTCCATCAGTAAGCTTCCTGATCGTTAGCTGAAACAAAAAACGTTCACCAAGGAATTTTTGAACCTTAAAATTTACTCAGTCGTACAAACCCATCTCACCATGACTAAGCTCTGGTACAAATTCACTCAACAGCATATACACATGCCATTAAATGGAACTACAATTTGATTACACCTGGTCAGGAATTTTTCCCCACAAATCATGATGGAATAATGGCTCGGTATAATTTTCACAGGTAGACAAGGTCTGCAAGCTACGCTTATGCCATTTTTTTGGCAATGCATATGAAGGAAAGTGCAACGAAGCGGGAAAATGAACAATTTTGTGAGGACTGTCAGAACTGAGCAAGAGAATTACCACCGAAAGTTCAACTTGAGTAGTCGGACAGTTGTTAATCAATGCAAGCAATTCAGACTTCTTCAAGTTGAACTGCCCCATAGAAGCGATGAAAGACTGAATTGAATCAGGTGTTTGAACTGTGCACGGAGATTTCTCGTTGAAATACTTCATTCCAGTGTAAAGGATTGTTTGCTGCGCGCGAACCTTGTCTTTTGACTCCATGCGTTTTCTCATAAAATCATACACTTCGAAGTTTGTAAGTGGCCTCACGTCATTGGAATCGATATCCATTGCTAGAATTGTAAACTGGTCAAATCTTCGCAAGACCGTCTAATTGCAATGCATACACTTGAGAGTCGTCCACCAAACTTCTAGAAACAGTTTAAGGTGGAACGTCTGTAAGAATACAAAGGTCATTCCGAGACAAAACCAACCCATGGTAAAAACTGCATAAACCGCTTGCCAGCAGCAAGCGACTTATATCTAGAATGAAATGTTCAAGAAATCGTCTATGAAAACAATCTGATAACTTAATTGAATCACATCATCCTGGATTAAATTGTAATTCGTCCAAGCACAAAAGCTCCTCTACGGCACCCTAACCAGCGGAAGTTATGGGACGAGAAGCCACCGCACTCCCTACTGCATAAAATACGACATTACAAGAACTAAAACTGGCTCTTACGTTCTGATTGTATTAGACTACAGATAACCGAACGACCGATTAAGCCCTGCGTTCCACTCAAAAACAGCAACCACAATTGTCAAATGTACTGCGCTAACGATCATCGTTTAGCAACGAAAAGGGGTGAGGTCTACCTAACGACATAGAGAACAAAATATTACAGAAGGAGATACTATGCCACGCAGAGCAAGAAACAGTTTTGAGCACAGACGGGAAAACAGAAAACGGGCGCCTAGGCAATGTGCGTAGAAAACCAGAGGTTTACCACCGAAATCCATTTCACTGTCTATATGCCGCTAAAATCGGCAAAAGTGTCTGACATTATACCTAATGTGGTGCTAAAGGCTAATTGCTACGCAAAGGTGTAATTCATTTGATCAAGGCGAAAAGGACACAAAATCGAATTACGCGACATCCCACGAATAAAATTACCTTTTTCTGGATTTTCGAGAGTCAAACTAGTTTCAGCATCAGTATCATTAGAAAGCAGCGTATAAACGCACCAGAAGTTAGTTTGAAGCCTCTCAATAAATACAATTTCTAGGGGTTAGTACTCAAATTTTGGGTGAATAATATCCACATTCAACATCCAAAATGCACTAGGGTTTTGATGTGCTTGTACTCTCCATTCAGTTATTCACCAGTTATGTGGAATTCAAGAAGTCCAAAATTTGGGCAAACATCTTTTACAAAAGGTGGCTTATTATCGTAGCTTAGTCGTTGGTTCTTAGTGTAAATGTACACAAATTCATTGTTCAGAGATTTTGTGCTCCAGTTTGATGCTGTTGACTGAGTAACCGTCCTCATACTATTGTCTTTTGTTTTAAATGCTCACAGGCACGCCACCTTAGGAGCAAAATGGCCGATCGTAAGTTGGTTTGTCGTCGTTAGCCTCTGAATTCGTCTTTTGTGCGCAATGTTTCGACTTGAACTGCGTATTGGTTTCTGTGTTTGGCTGCATCTTGCATGTGGTTTGCGTTGTTTATTGGCTAGGTGTGTATGTGTAATGTTATTTCCTTCAACTTTTGATTTTTAGACTATCATTTAGGTCTTGTGTTTTGCTGCCCTATTTGCTACCAGTTTGTTACATTTTTTAAGGCTTTTTCACTGTTTCAAATAGAATATCAGTATGCGGGGATCGCACAACCGGGCCAGGCTCCAGCTTATCCTCAATTCGCACAATATCCTGGTGCAGGCGGGGATCAGAGTGCACAGTTTCTTCAAGGTTATGCCCTTGCACAAGGCAACCCTGCCGCTGCCGTTTTTGGAGGACCGTCGTTCGGCCAAACGCCCTATCCGCAGGGAGCTGCTGCCATGCCTGTTCCTCAGCTGGGAGCTCAGCTGAATGCCAGTGGCCTCAGTGCTGGTTTTCCCTATGGCGATTATTCTCAATTCAATCCTTATGGCCAGAATGCCAGTGTTGGTATGACAGCCTCTATTAATGGTACGTCGGATGTTCTGACTCGCAGTTATGTCCTTTAGACGTCCAACAATTTGGTCAGTTGCTTCCAAACGCTCTCAACCAGTCGGCTGCTCGAAATATTTACGAAGCAATCGCTCAAGAGCAGGGTTTGGCTGGTAAATCAAATGAGGGGTACATTAATATCTTAAGGATTCAATGCTGCAGCCTTTATGCAAGACACTACAAGCGCTATAGGTCGTCTTGGGGGTTTTTCTGGAAAGGGATTTGGTTCAAAGTAAGTTTTCCTCATGTTTAGGCTCCAGTATCGAGCTTCCGTGCCCCGCCCCGTTTTACGACTTTTTTCCGATTTTTTTCGATTTCCTTCTCATGAATATCGTTTTATTTTGGATGATCACATTTGTCTGTCGGTATGCGCATTTATTACTTTTCAATTGTGGTAAATGCCATGTTTGTCGACCTATCTGGCTCTAATATGTGAGTTCCTGCGTTTTATTAATAACTTTGTTCCAGAGCGAAAAACAGTTTCTGTGCTGCCGACGCGTGGTTTTTTTTCGGTTTTCATAATGCGATTGCATGTGATTTTTTGGATTTCAACATTTAATGTCTTTTCAGCCAAAGAGCTGGCATGAACAAATATGAGAATGGTGAGTAGGCGTAATCATTGCAAAAACGGTTTTATTCCGATATTTTAAGAATCGTCATTCGCGTTACACCCTTTCTCAAACCATTTTCTCCCATTTTAGGTAGTCGATCGAGCAATTTACCCAGTGTCACTAATCGTAAGCCGATCTCCTTTTATAATTTTTTCTTAGCTGATGGTCTGCGTGAGGATACTGTGTTTGTTAGCAAACTTCCTCAAAATATCGATCACGAAGTTATGAAGTCCCATTTTGGTACGATTGGAAAAATTAAGGTATAGCAAGTCCCATTGGATATTTGCATTATAGATGAATGCCAAGACAGGAATGCCCATGATATGGATATTTAAAGAACGCGGCATCCCCAAAGGTGATGCACTAGTCACTTTTGAGGATCCCCAGTGTGTTCAGAAAGCAATCAAGTGGTTTTCAGGTAATTGCTAGTTCGTAGTTTTTCCCCCATTTAAATCAAATTTTTCGTGATCCCTTTGATTACTTGGTTCCGTGAATAGTTTCTAAGAGCTTCGCAGTCCTCGTTTCATCGGGTTAATTTTGTTAATTGCTGAAGTCCCTTTTCACAATTATCTTCTTTCAGAGAATGAGTTTCTTGGAAAGAAGATAGAAGTTAAACAGGCGAAGAATAGCCAACGACCTGTCATTATTCCAAGCGGTGGCGGCCAGCAGCACAACAATCCCAGTGCAGCACCTAATCGGTCTGGCAGTTTAAGTCAACTGCCTGTCGGTTCTCCCGGTAAAGTTATTTGTTTTGGTATTGATAACGACTGTAGGCGTGACTATATTTGCGAGTGTGGACCGCTCGGCAGATATGTATGGAGGGCAGTTCGACCCTAGGAATGATGGTCCACTGCAATCACGCTGTGGGAGCGGCAGACCCCCGATAAATGCCGGAGGAATGCGTGCCATTGGTGGTCCGGGAGTAAATCGAGGTGGAGATTGGTGCTGCCAGTCCTGTGGGCGGCTCAACTTTGCTGGACGTGATCAGTGCAAACCATGTGGAGTAAGTATTGATGGATTTTGTAACTCTACAAAAGAGTGCCAATTCTAAATCGTAGCCTTCTCTAAGTTCTCGCAGTATGGATGATTCCCCTTGGTTAGCGTGTTTTCTCTTCAATCGTCTACTGCGTCCGGATCGTGGTCGCCTGTTGAGCTAGCTTAAGGAGCTTCTCTAAGCTCGGATTTTCGTCTGATTGGGGCCTTGACGTTTCATTTGTTTGATTGAGTTAGTGATCTGGTTTCGGAATTTACTAGCCATATATTACCTTTGGGGTAAGACATAAGCAAGTCGTGTATACATTCATTGCAGGCACCACGTCCGGATGACGGTATGATGATGTCGAGGCCTCCACAACGTGGTCCCTTATACCCGCCGCATCAGATTCCGGGAGTGCCGACGGCTAATGGAGGGCCAATGATGGCTCCCGGTGGGCCCCCACCGCCACTGCCACACCGGGGCGGTCCGATGATGCCACCACCACCAGGTGTCAGAAGTGGGGCGATTCCTCCAATGAACGGAGGTCGAGGTGGTGGCAGTGGATTGTCAATGCGCGGTGGAAGGGGTGGGGGTCCCATGCGCGGCAGCTCCATTAGTGCTGGTCGCAACACACGTGCCGCTCCATACTAATATTAAAACGCATTTAGTACGCTCTCCAAGTTACAAGGCGGTTCCTTTTACCCCTTTTCAACCCTGTTGTCCGTAATCGTCCTCCCGCTTTTATTACAGCCCGTCTGTGAACCTTTTTACGCAATAACTGTCTTCATACACAAATAATTAAGCGCTTTTCTTTACTCATTTGTGAGATAAAAATGGTCGGATGTCTCGGTCTTTGCCGTAGGTGCGGTGTGAGGCGGATTGCGATTTGACCGCCGGTGACCCTGCTGGCCCAAGAGTTGAGACTTGAGGATTTCCCACTTTGGCTGACTTAGTGGTAGGGTGCTATGGTTTTTGGTGTTAGCCCTTAGCTCGAGTCCGATTTTCTCCCAGCCAAGTAGACTTAGAGACGTTTGATGAACTGGCTTTTGTTTCATCATTCAATGTTTAAAATCCTTCTTTAGTGTCGACGTTCATCCGGACCCAAGAGCCTTGCATGCGAGCAAAGTTCCTGACGCTTGAAACTAACGAGGACGTGTACAGATGACTCCATCTTATTTTGATAAGAAAATTTTGTACCAAGCTCTTCTTCCTGATTGCTTCCGTGTTGCATTCCTGTGATGAACGTCATTAGGGGTAATGTCTGGAAATGGAAGGGTGTGGGAGAGCGTTAGCTTTACAGGCGCGGTATTCAGAGGGTAGAGGAGGGTTATGCTGTCCAGCTGGACGCACGGTTTCTCCGCGACGTTTGCGTGAATGGTAGGGGCGGGTAATCAGCGGTGCCTCCTTTTCTTTTTGCCGCTCGGTACCGGTGCGTACGACTTGGGGTCATTCTCGCTGACCCTGTCCTCGAAGCGCTGAGTGTCATAAAAGGGTCCATTGGAAACGTTTCCGTCGTCTAAAATATAAAGCAGCAATGAAATGGGAGGACGTGAGTAGCGCTCCCGTCCCTGATTGCCTTACTCCCCTACCCAGAGGTGACAATTTCGGCAAGAGTTGCAATTACGTGTGGACGTCTAAGTTACTCACGTCTGTCGGATTCGTAACAGGTGTGCACATTGGTAGCAGACGCCATCGACGTGACGGACGAGCGAGAAAAGAGACGGTCTGAGTCGCGAAATTTGCGCACTCGCTTGTCCCCAGGGCCATTGGCTCCCGCTGCAACACTGAAAGCGCTCCCAGATGATGAAGTTAACAAATAGCGATCCCAGCCCTTTATGATGTTGCCGTACGGTGCCGTATCATCCAGGTAGCTGCCCTCGAAGAGGTAAATTTGGCGTTCCAAATTTGTAAGGCTTTCCTGCGAATATTACAGACTTGAAAATAGCGGAGAGTACATCTTTCAGGGCTGACACTATTCCTGATAATATCATTGGAAGGAACGGTCTCATACTCCGAAACGGTTTTCATAGCGCTACATGTTCCATACACTAGCAAGGGGAACTTACGATGAGGTAACGCTTCTGACGCATGAGGTCGATTAGCTCTGACCTGGAATCGACCAATTGAGTGTTCTCAGGCATTCTCACATATCACCTCCCTAAGTTAAGAACATCCAGAATGATTTAGACAGTTACAGGAGAGAATCCATTAGTTACTTCAAATGCAGGCCTGTGGTAAATATCCCAGTCTACGCATACCTTTCAAGGATCCTATTTTTAATCCAAAGCACAAGCATAACAATACATAATAACGCATAAAACAGTGCAAAACAGACGCCAAGCCCGCACACACCAAGCTTCGCGTTGAGTTTAGTTCTTAGAGCCTATTATAACAAACTAGTTTGCATCCTAAATGTATTAGAACAAAGTAGTTTGCATTCTAAGTTCCTATTATTTATGAACTTTTAGCTTTCTTTTTTATACTAAGATAAATTTTTAAATGCCTTTGCATTAAAACATTGTGATAATTGTGCATTAGTGAGTAAAAGGTCTACTGGATTTTCTCCAAGGGGTTAACGACGCATGACATTGCTACGTGAATGAGTTTCACCACACAAATGATTTAACTATTGTGCACAATTTAGTCCACTTCCTAAACCTTAACATTACGATGGGTTTTTTCATTTTTTCATAAGGCCTCATTATTTTTCAAACACTAAGTTGCCTAGATTTAAGTCCTAAGGGGTGTAAATCAGGTCACCATTACTTTGGTTTTAGCTTACAAGCCAACGCCGGGTTATTCGCACGCAATAGGCTTTCGGTCCGGGGTTTTTTTCCTCTGTATTAACCTTGCCAGATAGTGCTATTGCGAATACATATGATGCAGAGGATATTCCTGTATTCGTTTTTGCCTATGAAATCCTGCTGTTTAGTAGATCCATTTTATGCAAATGGTTTTGACTTGTTTCATCTTCAATTATCGTCCCTTACTTTAAATTTTGTGCTATTATATTTGTTTTCATGAATATTACCGTGACCCATAGCATTTCATATTGTGAGTTTTCTTCCTTCGTTTCCCCTTTCCCCTTTCTGGACTGTTTTTCACCTCATAGTTCCTTTGTATTCGGACTTAGTTCCCACTGGAAGCAATGGAAGAAGCCGATGAAGTTGGTCCTCGATATAGAATGTGTCTTTTTCTTTTTGGAAATGTTGATAAACGGGGTCAGTTAGAAGGCGAATACGCCGATGATGAAGAATTATCTTCAATCAACCACATCGACGCATGCCATGTCAATGAATTTGAGGCGAACATTAAATCGATCGTTTCAGATAGTACTGAAAGCGGTCCTTCCATCCCTCCTGAAACTGATGACAACATTGTTGATTCACTACAATCCGTCGAATCCAAAGATTATTATGATGAGTCAGAGCTGATTTGTCTCGATGTTGTTGAAAATTCTGTTCCTGGTGGAGTGAATGCTGATGTAAGTGTACTTTATCTACACCTTGTTCGGGTGTTTTTGTCACCAAAATCGTAATATTTTAGCGTTATGCTTAACAGGATGACTACGACGAGCCAGTACATTCATCGGAACTTACAGCCTCCGGTAAAACTGAGATGTCTGTCTTGGACAATTTTTCAACAAACGAAACGCTGTTTACGAGCTCTCTAGCATACCCTTCATATCCGCACTCATCACATCCCTCGCCCCTTCCTTCAGTTACCTCTTCCGTGTCCAGCTGTCGGCCAGAACCCTCATCTCCGACTTCAGAGCAGTTATCCAGTGGTTCCCCAAACATAAATCCCCCTTCTTCCACCAAGCAGGAGGTCGATGACACGGCTGTGATAATGCCACCCCCTTTGCACCCCGCCCCCGTTGCTGCTTCACGTCAGCAGCATCGAGTGAGTATGGATATTTAAGTACTGGTTTTGATACTATGTGGTTATTAACTCGTGTGTTTGCTTTTTCCGCATGCTCAGTGTTTCTCTTGAAGTAGCTATTGTCTGCTGGTTTACGTCGATAAAAAATATCAAAACACATACTTTGCTCGTCATTCTTTCTCTGATTTTGTCTTATATGCAATGGTGATAAGACGAATTGCATTAAAATCCGTAAGAATTGAATTGAAGATCAATAGAGTATTTTATTCCATAGGTGATCTCGCCGTTCTGCAAACCGGCTCTGAACCATGACAGTGATCCTCTCTATTCATCCGATCATCAGGCTTTCTCACATCGGATTCTCAACACTCCTTTGGGTAACCTTTTGCCTTCGGAGTATGCCGATGTGGACATCACTGCCTTGTTCCCCCACTACTCTCCCAACCTCATTCCAAGGTGGGGTCGCATAATCAATCTTCCCTATCCCCCTCAGAGGTACGATGATCTCAAGCATGATCCAATTGATTCTTCAGAGGATGAAGGCTTTGTAGGCTTAACGAACGGAGAAAGTGGGAATTTGGATGAAGTGATTGACAGGTAGTTTTTTGCATTTTTTACATTCATATGTTTACTTTGTGTAAATGGATGAGAGGTTTTGGTTTGGAGATCGTGGTAGTCTTGGGTGACTGTTAAAACCATGTTAAAGCTCACGAACTTGGACCGATGGCCAAAGCCATCACCACGTATCATGCGTGGATCATGAGTTTAATTATTTTCCCCCTTTTCCTATCAAGGTTTCATTTGTTTTTTCGCAACTTTCTGGACCTTGGTGAAATACCGACACATGAAAAACAGTTTGAAGACGCAAAAAAATTAGATGAGCTACCAGAGCTGCAGACGTCTCCAGATCCTTGTCAGAATTACCTTTCGGGTGCAGAGCGCTCCTGGTGGCAGATTGCCTTTGCAGAACGTCTGGCGCAGCTGGAAAATAGTTCCACCGCTGCTTCCGGTCAGTCTGTCTCTAAGGAGGTGGATTCCAAGAAGGACAGAAAGTCCCGAAAGAGGTCTTTAGCAAACACTGTCAACGACGCCTCAACCAACAATAATTCAACCTCTGTCGCCACAGCCGGCGTAAAGGCGAAACCAGAAGAAGGCGAGTCATCAAGCAGTGTACAATCGCGATACTGGTAATGCTGCTCGCAATATTGGCTGAGAATATTTATGCCAAGTCTGCGCTTAAAGTTTGCTTGAGTTCACAGCATGACTAGCTGAACTGAATGTGTTAAACGCCGATCAGTTATCTTAATTAACTTGTGGCACGAGACATTGGTACTCAATGTAGGAACAGAGGTATGGTGCGTACATTTCATCTTATTATCAGCATTTATTTTACTCGTATTGGGGTGCTTAAAATGTGGCAGGACCTGTTTGTTTCATGTATTTTAAAGCACAGTAGACCGTACATCTGACCTTTTGCATTGTAGGATCCTGTGTTCACTTCACAAAACCAGTTTCGGATTCCCGAATGTTCTTTTTACAGCTTCACCTACCACATTAAAATTGAGAATAGTTTGCTCCTGTTTTTTTCTAGATTAATCCTGTGGTTTAGTTCACCGAGTATTCTGCTTGCATAGGTTGTGTGGAATCATGGGATTTTTTTATGGCCAAAGCCTTTTATTTGACGTGACGTCCTCAATTCGCAAATAGCACGTGGCGATTCGGTCCTGCGAAGTACTGGTATGATCAGCTGGAGATACCCGAAACAGCGGACATTACGAAGTGGACCGAGTGGCGCAAAAACGCCACCCCTCCTGTTGCCGTGGCACCTGCGCGAGTTGAGAGTTTCAACGCCGCTGTCTGCAGTAACCCCATCTTGACCCTTGAGCCGGAGACGAGAGGTCTGCCCCCTCCTTTATTTTCCACTTCTTTGCTCCATCAATGCCCTTATGGATGGGTTTGCTGATAACATGCGAATTCACCGGCGTCATTAGCTCTGATTTGAGTTACATCGTGTTACCCTTTATCATAGTCTCCCTTTGCCAGGTTTTTTTGCTTAGTTCCTATTTGAGATCCCTCTTTATGGATGTTTGTCACTTTATTGTGGCACTTTATTCTCTGCAAAGTAGCCTTATACAAGTTTTTTAATAAATCATTGTTCAAGTAAGATAATGGATATAATGAGTTATAGTCAAAGCAAGCATTTTTGGTAACTTTAGGCGAGTATTTTTCGTGCTTGACTTTGGGGACTCCCTCTCGCTACTAAAAGCTTCAAATTTCGCTACAAGGAGCCTGTTATAACGATCCTTTTTCCCTGTGTTGACCTTAGCTGTTGCGGCAGACTCGACGACAGACGCTATGACACAAACAGGGCCTCAGACGTCACGTTCAATCGACGAGGTGGACGAGGAGGATATGGATGGTGGAACAGAAGGAGCGGAAGCGGAGGTAGAGGACGAGGAGGAAATGTTCCTACCTTTCAAGCTTATACAGTGGGAAGACGACATCATCTACGATCCTCAATTGAGCAACAACAAGGTGGCTGCAAGTGCCAGACAAAATGCTGTCTACGCTGGCTGGATCCCTTCACAAGTTTGCCGCACTATGGCTTCATTTCAGGTATGTTCCCGATTATCGAAAGTGCCTTGTGTAAGTGAAATCTCTAGTTCTTTGCTTCACCACTATACGAAGCGAAGATGTGTGATTTCAGATGGAGGTCCCTTTCTGTCCTTTTGATAGGACAATTACCAAGGCAAATATCCAGGCATCCTGGGATACAAAGTACTGACTGGTTCGGGACAGATCGGTCAGTCGGCGACGGGCATGTCTGGAGGCAACGCCGGTGGCACTATTGTATCTGCCTCCTCAACATCCACTGCCGATGCTCATAATCAGGCCTCTACTGCCCTACGCTCCTCCGCCTGCTTCACCGGACCCTACTCCTTCTTCCCTGTTGAGAACCCACAAATCATGGACGACAGTTGGCGTTTCGATATCATCTACGATCCGCAATGTCACACACCGGCAGTTGATACGCCATTTCTGCTTACTCTTAACAAAAACGATGAGCAGAGCCTCCTCGACACTGTAGTCAACGATGACGAGCTTGTGGTGAATGCTCCAAGCGCTCTCAAGAAGAAACAACCGGAGCACATGCAAGATGGTCACATCAATCGAGCCAGCTTCCACGTCACTTTCGGCTTCGCTTCCACTCGTGGCACCCTGACCGGCGCTCTAGCGAAAGCAGAAAAGGGAGCGGAGAAAGTAAAGCGTATCCTCGGCAAGGTGAGCTCTTATTCCTCTTTAAGTTCCTTTCTCACAAACTATCTCCACTGGTAATTGCCTTGCAATTTGCTTAAAATTATGTGACACCAGACTCCTAGTCATTACGAACAATGCCAGTATTTGATTGAATGTCCCTGTTTTTAGAATCTTAAATTTTTCAAATATTACCTTTCTCTGAATGTATTTGGACGCTATTGTTTTTATTATTACTATTTACGAGTGCTCGTTCTTATTTGAAAACACTTTTTATTTCCGCGTCCGTTTCTGCCTCCACATACCTCACTTGCGTCTTCCGTTAGTGTAATGGCATTATGTGCCTAACGCGTCAACAGACAATGCGGTCCTGGTAATTTATTCCATATAATCTCCATGCCATTTAAACACTAAAGCTAACTGTAGAATGACTGAGTGGCTTGATAAAAGTAGTGTATGAGATAAATGCCATAATATGAAAGAATGGTTAAACTGTTTGTGCATAAATGCATTTCTTTAGCATGGATTCCTGGCGGAGGGTGAGTGGAATGAGGAGAGTGGGGAGAGCGATGATAACGCAGAGGGTGGGGAAGACACGAATCAGGAGACAGCAAACATGGCCTCGGCGGCGGCAGCTGCCTCGGGTCTGCCCCCCAAGGACCCTCTCAACCTCTCAAACGACGAATTCTACGCCATTCGCTCCGGTGGCCTCTTCGGAAACCTTGCTCGTTGTGGCCCACTCCAACACAGTACTCCTGCTGTGGAGCTCTGGCCACCCTTCTTTCCTACTTATAACACCCCTTCCCGCCTCAGGCAATTTCATCGCGTTCCTCTCAAGCAGTAAGCCTGTCATCCTCATCCACATTCGCTCCCTCCCGTCCATTTGTGGATTGCGTGGTCACAGTTTTTTTGCTTCGTCCATTGCCATTTGTGTCGGGCAAATCTGAGCAGTAAGAATGGCCTGCTGTTAATGTTGCTTTCTTTGTGCCAGCTTGAAGGTCACATGTCGTTGATTCTAGTGCTTTGCACCAGAATTTCGTGAGGGATACTAAAGGACTTACTTAGATTTCAAAATGAAATGAAGTCAGTCACATATATTAACCAATAACATTGCCTTTGTGCCTTTTTTGGCATCATTCTTTTGGAGATATTAAAAATAAACTTTAACCTTTACGCAGTGTTACCCCTTCACAAATAACTACATTAATATTTTTGTTCGAGCCTCCGTTTTCACGAGATTTAACGATTTGCGCTTCTTTCTTGGGCTTCCTCCCAGATACACCCGTGGTATGATGTCCCAGTTCAGCACACCTATTTCTGTGAACAATCTTACGAGAGTAATTCAGAGAAAGTCAAAGGAACGAGAGGAAGAGAAAATGGCCGCGGGAGGTGGCGATATTTTCTTCATGCGAACGCCACAGGATCTTTCTGGCTTTGATGGGGAAGTAGTCCTCTTTGAGTACTCCGAGGAATTTCCACCACTTATGAATCAGGTACAATCATTCCATTTAATTGCTACATAATTTCCTTTTTTATGATGAAAACTTATTTGCAGTTATTCACATTTGCGTGGAAATTAATTCCCCTTTCTCGGGCACTTGTTAGATTTCATGTAGCATTTCTGTACAATCTTTCAAGCCATCAAAGTTGAATTTGTTCACCTTAGCGCTTCCACCCCCCCCTCCCCCAGTTTGCTTGTTTGACATTCGTCGCCGGATCTTCTGACTTACATCCTGCATAATTTTTAATGAGTGATAGTACCTCGAACAGTTGCGAAGTTAGGTTACAAACCCGTCGCGGGTCAGGAGGAATTGCGAATGCTTCGCACAAGTCACAAAAGCGCAGATGTTTGCTTAGTTCTAGGATTCAACACCTAAGCAAGTTATGCTCCCAATGCGTTTTGTTTTCATTTAACAGTTAAAATATGAAAATATGGTTGACAATACAGTATATTAAATACCCCTCCTGCAAGAGTATCGATTTGCTGGCCAACGTTTTCCTTTGCATGCAAGGAATGGGACCGTAAACTTGGTGGTTGACGTTTTTTGGTCCTTGTTGGGAGAGCAAACTCGATGAACTTCTTATGAGACAGTAGCATAGCGATGGCACAACTCTCTAATGAAAATATGTAATGTGCATATAGGGTGCAGATAACCATTTAATTCAAAACCATGAACATTTATGAATTGTTTCATAAGTAAACATGAACACTTCTGCTGGGTTCTTTGAGGTATTTGGGTATTCCGGAGATCTGTGCAGGAGTCGTAACCGTAAATCAATTAGATTCCAGTACACGAGGTATTGCCTTAGAAATTTGACGAAAACCATTGGAAATGACTTGCTGAAATTCTTTTTAGATCGGCATGGCGACACGGTTAGTGAATTACTACAGACCCCTTCTACCGAAAGATCCTTCTCTCTCTCCCGACCCAGCAGGAAATAGTTCACCTCCGGACCTCCCCTATGGCTCACTAGTTAATGTGGGGAATACTGATTCACCCTTTTTAGGTGTTGTGCGTCCAGGTGGATGCCTCCAGGTGAGTAGGTAGATGGTGAGCTTGAAACGCATTGTTGTACAACTAACTACAAACTCGACACATCGCCTCAATTCCTCCTCTTCCAAAAAACAACCCAGTGCATGATCTGCGTTGTAGAGCATGGAGAACAACATGTTTCGAGCGCCAATCTATCCTCATAAGACACCATTGACAGACTTTCTGGTCATTCGCAACCGCAATGGTCTGTGGATCCGAAGGGTGCCGAATGCTTTCACGGTGGGTCAGGAGGTTCCGCTGATGGAGGTGCCGGGACCTAACTCGAAGCGCGCCAATAATTTCGCTCGCGACTTCCTGCAGGTTTATATTCTTCGTCTCTTCCTCAAGAGCACCGATGAGCCCAAACGGATCAAGATGGAAGAGATTCGCTCTGCTTTCCCCAACCACTCCGAAAGCAGTGTCCGCAAGCGCCTAAAGATTTGCGCTGATTTCAAGCGGACTGGTGCGATAAATTTGTAGTGTCCACATTTTACGAAAAGAGCTTCTCAGTAGTGGATTCTGTTGCGAATTTTAGAGCATTTTTTGTTGCTTCACCTTTCTTGCTAGTCCGATGCTACATTGATTATCTGTAGCACATCACTGCTTTGCTTATTTCCCTTAGCCGTTCCGGCTTTTGAATTTATGTTCACTTTTCCCTTAGTTGTAAACGATTGAGCATTGTTTTATTAAATTGCTGTGCTACTCTTAACAGCAAGCTCACAAATCGACTCAAAGTACTGGATAATCTTCTTTTGGTGTAGCACTGCGTCAAATGAATTCGAAGCCCGTTTTGTTCTAGTACTTACGTTACCGTTACGTTTTGTAGATGTTCACCGCAATTTGTAGTTTATTTAGTACGTGACACTAGAAGATCCTACTTTGTTTGTCGAATTGGGCAAGGAGACTTGTTTCAGTTTATTTGCACTTACATGCGTGTTTAGGTGTGGACGCCAGTTGGTGGGTTCTGCGCCCAGACTACCGCCTGCCCTCAGAGGAGGAGATTCGCTATCTAGTGCAGCCCGAGGACTTCTGCGCCTTCTTCAGCATGCAGGCAGCAGAGCTGCGTCTCAAGGATGCCGGCTATGGCGAGAAGTCGCTGTTTGTCCTTGATGAAAATCCTGAGGAAGAGGAGGAGAAGGAAGGCCAGGTAGGAAAGGAGGAGGAACATTACAATGTTATGGGTACACATCAGACTAAGCAAAATCTATCGGTCCAATAATGTTCGATTTCAGCTTGACAAATCACCTAATTCAGGCCTAGTTGTATTCAGGATTACTAGTTTCGTATAAAATAACCACTACCCATAGGATTATTACTGTTTTGTGATCGGCGCAAAACGTTTATATTTTCGCTGAATTATCTGGCTTTGAAGTCCAAACCTTTTGGCTTCAAACATTAGATAACTTTCGCTTGCCCTGCTGCATTGGTAGTCACCACTGAAGAATAGGCAGATAGGGTTTATTAATAAATCAACTCTGGACTGTAATGGATTGCACTGTAGCCCAAAATGGAGGACGAGGTACGAGCGGCTCCATGGAACACGACGAGAGCTTACTTGGCGGCACAGCGTGGCGGCTGCTTCCTAGAACTGCACGGACCCGCAGATCCCACGGGGTGTGGGGAGGCATTTTCGTACTCTAAGACTTCTGCCAAGCCTGGTGCTCTCTTCCGCCAGGCCGGCGGGGAGGTGGCGCGAGGACTCCTGAAGGACAAGAAGACCGTTACCGGCACCGACGCTGATTTGCGGAAACTACACCTTCGGGAGGCCAGGGCGCTTCTTCGTTCCTTTGGTATTAGCGAAGCTGACCTTAAAACCTTCAAACGGTGCGCTTCAGTTGCCTTTCCTTTGTCTACTCTACCTGTTCGACTCATACGAATGCTTAGTGGCAGAAGTGTGGCAATCATTGCAGTTTTTTAGTTATTTCAATTTTATCGTCAGCTTTCACTCTTGAATTTTATGTGGTGTGGCGTCTACTTGAGTTCATCGGTCTTTGACTCGTTGCTTTTGCATCAACTCTAGAACACGACACTTCAATTTAAATAAAAGATTACTCAAGTAATTAAAAGGTAGAAATAAGGTTTCACCATCCGGATCCTGTCCAGAGAATCTGCAATGCTTTATATTCTAAAGTGTTTTGGTTATTTAAATCCTCTTGATCATGCTAATGTTGTGCATCTGTCAGTTTTAGAATAGGCTCTTGAAAGTCTTAAATAGTCGTCATCAGTTTACTCTTCCAAAATCATACTCAATGGTGGAGCCGTACTTCATAATCGGTGTCTATTTACTGTGTAAATTTCCCTCCTTACAATGACGAACTGCCAAAAATAAGTGTCCAAGCGCTTGCGATACGTTCCTATCATGGGCTAGGAGATAGGACAATTTATCTTATAAAACTGGCTTTTTGTGAATTGTGCAATCGTTCTTTCTCATTTTTTTGTGATTGTTGTAACTAAATAGTCAGGGTACTCTACATTTTCTCGCCTTTCAAGCTTTTCAACCCACTTATGGGTAACTCTTGGAGAGAATTTGATCCTCATGCAGAGTACATGTGCAAATGTTAATTTTCGTTCTCGATACGCTTTCTGTCCACAAATGTGCGCGTATTTCCCGTGTTTTTGTTCTGGATGGTAAATATCACCGAACTGCAATGATAGCCATCGTACCAAACTTAACTAAACCGGTGGCATATCTAGACAGAAAAGTGGGCCAGGATTGAACCTAGATTCCGATAGACGAGAAATGAAGTCTTGTTGGCACTTATGTTTTCTGGAGCCCTCTTTTAGTTGGGAGATAATCGACATGGTGCGATTTACTTCGACGGAGCGTGCGAAACAGGGAGAGGAGGAGAGTACAGCCAAATTTGCGCGTGGCAATCGTCTATCTATGGCCGAGCAGATACGATGCTATCGAGAGGAGTGCCAGCGCATTTTTGATCTGCAGAACCGCGTTCTCTCCAATCCTGAGCTACTCTCCTCAGACGAGGAAGAGGAGGAGCCCAGCTCAGAGGAAGACGAGGACGATGGCAAGGTCGGCACATCCGGTAGTAGCGGAGCCAACGGCAGTGGTGGTACCTCTTCCAGTGCCATCGGTGGGGTTCGACTCTCTAGTCTTCCCTCCTCAAACCAACAGTCCGTGCGCAATGTCCACTCTCTCCTTACTAATCGCATCACTTCGGAGGAGCTACGAGAACGTCAGGAGGAGGCTGAACGCGAGAACCTTAAGCGGAGTATGGAACTTGGGGTAGGTCTTCATTTTATGCCCTCCTCTGCTCGTAAGGGTATTAGTTGTGATCGTGAACTCAATGCCAAAATTGGCTATGAATTTGTGGCGCAAAGTTTTTCCATCTATCATTAATTCATAATTGTGAAAGTTACTCTAAATCTGAGGGTTTATTTTTTCTAATGTCTCATCAAATGTAACGATATTGTCTGTAAAGGTGGATTTTTTGTTCCTTTCCCATTACTCCTCGTTTCGGTGTGCGCTAAATCTCTTTCAGAAATCGCTATTTTCAAGTAAAAATAAGCGTAAGCAGAACCCACAAGGGACGATACCGAATGCGAGCGACACGGCTCATGTACAGCAGCAGCAACAACCGGGAGTCGTGGCGGTAGGGGCTGAGATGACAGCGCTAGCGGTGTACGAAGCTAGCGCGGCGTCAGCAGGTACCATTCTCGACTTGCCAGCACCCTTCCCCAATGCCCAGAAGAAGATGCTCCGAATTTCTCGCACCTATTGTAAGGGCACCGATCGTGAGTATTCCCGTACCGAAGTGGTGCCTTGGTCTTCTGTGGTTGAAATCTATCTCAAGATCAAACAGACTCGCGATCTTGAACAAATTCACACCTTTGTGGGCTCCGATGAACAGTTCAAAGAGCAAAGGCGGAAAGAGAAACGGCGAATTCAGGTGTGTCAGTTATGAACTCCATGTGTGGCGGTTGTCGTTGCACATTATCTTGCTATTTGTGTGTATATACTGCTGAATAGCCTTTTTCTTTGAGTTTACATCCCATCAATGTTAACACTTGTGTGTAGGACCAGCTGCGTCGAGTACGCAAGCAGCAGGAGTTACTGCGTGCTCGGGGTATGGCAGACGGAGGTGCACCTCTTAGAGACGCCAGCGGTCGTCTTCTGCCCATCAACCGTTTGCCCGGTTCTGGTCCAGTCCCCTCCTCCTCTCGCCGCCGCCACAAACCCTCCAGCAACATCCTCAAAATGCGTTGTGGTGCTTGTGGCCAAACTGGTGCGTCCTATTCCCTTCAGCAAATATTACCCCGCTAATTCCCTAATATCACTTCTCTGTTATGCCTTCACTACATTCGGAGTTCAAATCGCTACATTTTGAAGTTTCGTGCATGCCACTACGTGCTACTCTGTTTGTAAAACGCTTTCCGATATAGGTTAGTCGACTTCGCAGTGCGCATATGTTCTTAGTAAGAAATTTTCATTTCCATGCATATGTGTGCAAGTCATTTCTGTTTCTATGTCTAATACCCTAGAGCGTGTGAAACCCTTAAAGGTGGTTTGATTCTCGAGTGTTTTGGGGTTAACTGAGAAATACTATAGGGATGGTAATAGGCTTTTACGAGATTCTGGTCCATTTATGTGTAGTGTTCCTTTATATCTTTAAGTAAAAGTGTGTACACGAGATCAATTCATCAGTCACGCAGTTATGGTCAGCATTTTAACTTCTTCCGGAAACCTACCGACTCATTCACAAGTTGATATAAAGACTAATCATTTAATGTACATGAAATCGAATCCATTAATGAAATGCGGATAGGCCACATGCGCACAAACAAGGAATGTCCGATGTACGGGCGAAATGACGCTGTGGCGCCTCCTCTGCCTGGCGGAGGACGCAGTGGTTCGCGCCGTGTGCTTCCGCCGGGTGTCGAGCCAGAGACGGTTGCAGCTGCTCAGGAGCTCACCTCTAAACCAGTCGCCGAACTTCTCGCTGCTACTGGCGGTGGTGGGGGCGGTGATGGCAGTGGAGGTGCGGGCTATGATGCAGGCGACACTGATTCTGCCGCTTTTGGTGATGCGCCGCACAGTATTGGCGCTTCTCGCCTCTCCGACGATTCCGATGACGCCTTCGATCACCACCGCGGCGATCACGAATGCTATGATACTCATGACGAGGATTCTCGCACGGTTTGTGCTTTTCCAGTGCTCCTTGGGATTTTATAAGGCCACATTGAAAACTCTTAGCGTTTGATTTAATTTTTGTTTAGAAAATATGTCGTTTCTTATTTTTAAGCGGACTGAACGCTTATGGTAGTCTGCCTTTTTTCCAAGCACAATTGATGTCGATGTGGATTTTTGAGACCACTACAAGCTCGAATTTTTGCACTCCAGTGCAATTGGCCTTAAAAGTGCACCACAAATGATGGTGATACAAGTAAACAATAGTTCCGTAACCTGTCTTCTGTTTAATTATTTGATGTGGTAACTCACAAAAATATCGACTGGAAAAGTTTGAATCTATGGGCGATAGATTCAATAAAGGTTCCATTTTCTCTCTTAGGATGCTATCTCTACACTTTGAGCCTGAAGTATTTTCGTCACTAGTGAATTATAAATGTTGTGCCTTCCCATCCGCGTTTAAGCAGTTTGACAACAGTCGTGGAAGGACTACTGGAAGCCTCGGACGATACACGGACTCTCATCATCCCCCGAGGCGTCACGATTTGAAGATGACGATAAGCAAGCAGCTGCTAGATCGGTTGGACGCAGCCAGTGAGGTAGTGCGCTACGTAGAGGCGGCCAACCAACGCAGTCGTACTTCGACCTCGGGAAACGGTGGCAGAGGAGGCGCTGGTGGCGGTGGACGCAGACGCAGTACCCTCGCAAGTGCGGCTGACGATGACTATCCTACCTCAACCATCAAGCATCGTGGCAACCGGCGACGCATCGATCCCCGAGTTGCCATCAACCACATCTTCGAGGGCATCTACAAAGTAAGCGTCTCGTTCGATCTCACTCCTTCCTAAGGATATCTAATAAACATCCCTACCAGACACTTTAGAATTTAACTTATTCATAGAAATTGAAACCGTTTAAGAATCTGTGCCTTTTATTCTTCACTTTAATGCCGGGGATAGTGGGGTGTTCATTTTGTCTTTTGGATTTCAGGGTCTTTCACAGATTCCTGGGTGCAAGATTTTTATGCATCCAGTGAAGGAGAAGGATTTTCCTAACTACTACAAGCACATTCAGCACCCCATGGATCTTTCTCAAATTCGCATGAAGATAAACCAGAACGCGTATTCTACTCGAGAAGAGTTTCTGTCAGACATTCGTTTAATTCATGATAATTCAGAAAAGTTTAACGGTATTGTCACTCTGGTTTTAATATCTTTATATTTTTCGTAGGTTGGAGATTTTTAAACTTTAGCTTTTAAATTAGATGGTTTATCCTCTGAATGTCAAAATTGTTTATGCTTCTGTTTCTGTCTTTCTCACAGAACAGTAGCAGACATTAAGGGCCCTCCAACTGAACTGTTGATCTATTTTATTAGTTGATGAGTGTTGTTGCTAAGGCTTGAGTTAATTGTTTTCATTTCGCTATTGCTGCAGGGCGTTTTTCAGCGTTCACGGAAACCGCAATGAAGATGTGCTCTTACGTGGTAGAGGAGTTTTGCCAAAAAGAAATGAAGCTGATGCGATTGGAGCCACTGGTGAACCCACTGTTGGACGAAAACGACCTTGTTCGACTGGGATTCTTGCTACAGAAGGCTGTGGATGCTATGCGTGGTGTTGAAAACAGTCGTGCCTTCCACTTTCCCGTTGAGAAGCGTCGCTATCCTGTAAGTTTCACTGTCTCATATTCTGCTTATTATTCATTTTCCCTCCCTTCTTCGCCTTATTTGAAGGCGAAATGTTTGTCTTTCTGAGCGTCGTAAACCCTATTTTCTCCGGCAAGTCTCGTCGTACACTATTTCCGGCCTTTTTCTGAAGGACTACTACAAGGCAATTGTACAGCCGATGGACCTGTCGACGCTGGAGAAATTGATAAAGGATAATCGTTACCACAGTCGTGAAGAGTTCTTCAACGATGCAGACCTCATCCTTTCCAATTGTCGTCAATACAACGGCGACGAGAGTGTACTCACGAGGATTGCGCGGAAAATGCTCGATGTCGCCCACTCCACCCTCGACGAGGTGGCGGATACCATAGAAACCATTGAAGAGAACATTCGACAGTGAGTTCAAGTGCTACTCCTTTCCTGGATGTATAGGAGAGCTGCTTTTTGTTAACTCAGCTTGATTAGGTTTGGTAGCATAGAGGGATAGGCTTAGGTGTGTGCAAAATTACTGGTTTGTGCTTTTCGACGATGAGAGGAGAATGTGATCACACTCACCTCCCCACAGACGGTTGGACGAAATCTCGACTGCGGACTCTCAATCTCAACACGGCGGAACAGCCTCTGTCGATTTAACTGGGCCCTCGACCTCAAAACCGACTAAGCGTTCCCTCAAACAATCTGGCGACCCTGAAACTTCCTCCAAACTTCCTCTGTATTCAGTGCCCGAAGACGACGCTGAATCTACTCACGGAGGCAAGAAGCGAAAGGTGGTCGGTGATGGGGGTAAGCTTGCTTTGTCATTGCATTAAGGAGGAATTTCTGTGGTAATCTCCATGATCAATATTTTGCTGCAGAAAATTCCTCCAGAGGTAGTCTCCGGTCATTTTCTGCGCATGAGGAGGAGGAAGGGGAGTTTCAGTATGAAACTGAGACTGAAAGTCGATTTCTCCCCACGTTGCAAAATGCAGACTCTGAGAATGACGACTTGCAAAGGCCATCTGTAACTCCAGCAGTGCCCAATGCCTATATCGATGAGGACAGCAGGGTAAGCTGGTGTTTATATGCACCATAGAACGTAACTTATGTTCTAAACTGTCATCCTTTATTATCGCAGATGGGATAGAGTTGGATAAAATTGTTTGGCTACTACAGCCTACGGGTCGCTACAAAAATCTCCACTTTCATCCTGAACTAAATTGACTTAATATTATCTTTCCATAAGTTTTATGAAATCATTTATGATAAGCTCATTTGTGTTTTAAGGGTGAGTGGGTACTCACGAGCTGTCACTTTCTAGATCCTGATGGATGAACGGAATTCCATGGTGGCTGCACAGGACACGCTAGTGGCCCAAGACTTGCAGTTGACAAGCTCTGAGTCCAGCAGAGACCTATCAGAACGCGAAGGCGGAGAGTTAATGGATGACTCCGCGATCGATGCTGCTGCTGCGGCGCTTTCACGACCGTCTTCGCGGTACTCGGTATGCGCTGCAATTGTTTGCATTTTGTTTTGCTACTTAAATAAGCTAAGTAAAAATGCTTTTTTGAACAGCCTGACTTGGCTTCTGATCACGCGAATGACTGCTTCGACTCAAGATCTGAAGATACTCCTGTCGCAGACGTCAACGATGGCAGTGACGGCAATGCTGATGACAGGCCAGTTAAGCGGCAGCGTGTCGAATTTTTCATCGGAAGCGGTGAAGAAGACTGGGACTCTGGGGAGTAAAATAAGTCTGTAGAAATGTATCATTTTAGTTTCTTGTACATAGCATCTTGGGCTTCTCTTGTCCCTTATGTCTTTTATTGAAAATCATGCTCTGTGGCATCATATGTTGTTAGCTACGGCTGAAAGTCCGGATGGAAAACAGCTAATGCCAACTTTTTGAACGAGTACGCCGGTATTGCTCTTTTGCATCAACAAGTGTAGCATTGGGAATGTTGTCGTATTTATTTGTACTGGTAAGTAAGAGTGTGGCATTTGGCAGTTTATTTGCTTGGGCGTGGTCCCTGTTTCTCTGCAAGCGGAGTTTTTTCCATTTGTGAATGGTTGTATGTTGACGCGTACTTTTCATATCACCAACAGATACAAGCTTAATAACTTAATTCACGGTAACCGTGTTGCGTTTTTTATTGACCAAACTTGAGAAAGTGGGCTGCGTTCAATAGCTGCCCTGAAAGCCATATTGATGAATGAGTGCAGATGAACTATTTGGTCATGGGGGTGTGGGAGACTGACCCTTACGATAGTTACTTGTCATACAGTGTCAAATTGATCAAGATTTAAGGTTACGTCTTGTGGTTTGCGATGTTTTCTGGGAAAATTGGACAAATGTTTTGTTTTCTATGCTACCATTGAGTAAACTCACTAAGACAACTCGTCTGTCCGTCGGGATGATCTGTCACATTGCGATCCAACTGAGTGCCATATAAGGTGCGGTAGATACTCTAATTGAGGTGATAGCGAATTATCTTATGGAAGACACGATTTCGATTTTTATGGTTGGTAAAAGTAGTAGACTTGAGTATTTTTATCTCATCGGGTCGATGTTTAGTGAAGGGTTTTCCGATTCATTAATTATCAATGCTCTTTTGTCAAAATATCAATTTAATAAAGTGCTAATGAGGAAGATTAATAACCTTAGGCACCGCCCCAATCTGGCGTGTCTAAATTTTTTTTTGCAAAAGTTTGTGGTATGGAGGAGGAGGTTTGACGCGTGATGTTCCAACTGAAGTAAAGCAGTGATATAAGGTTGTAAAGGGTATTTGACAGGCACTAGAATGCATTTTTTGCATGATTGAATGATTAATCCATCACCTCCTATAGCCGGTGTATTCGTCCTACTGATACCGTCATCCGCACTAACGACCACTGGGGACTTTCCTACTGGTTCACGATATTGGGTGACCTTGGGCTTGCCTACCGGTGTTTTGTCCAAAAGGTGGAGTGCTTTTGGCTCACGACTGCACGCGTTCGACATGCCACAAGGGAGAAGGAAATGTATTATCTGTGTTCCTTTTTCACTTGAAACGATGACCAAGAGTGGTTTCTTTCCCTGTACGAATATGGTAAAGTGTGGTGGCGTCAGACCAACACTGACGGCTAACTTTAATGCGGCGGATTTATACAAGGTGTGGGTGAATATGGCTTGGTATAATGCATCACCTCCTGGTTAACTAAGACTATCAATTACAATTCAGGCCTCGGGAGTGTTGGTGAATTTGAGATCAAGTTATCTCTTAGAGGAGGGAATGATTTTTCTAAAATACCTTTCGTGATGCATCTGTGCTAAAAGCTGTAATTTATGAACTGGTCATTTTTGTTCCAACAATCCATGGGATGTAATTCAACATTCTTAACCTGTGTAGCTAGAGATGCTTACTTAATTGTGAGCCGATGGTAGACTTGGGTACATGGTGTTGTGACTTTTGGTCGCTTCATTTTCCTTGGACTAATTAAATACGTCAAATCTATATTTAATGTAGTCTTACCAAGAGGGGTTTTCCAAGACGACTAGTTTTCATGGTAGCTTCCATTAAAAATTCGTTTTTGCCATGGTGAGTATGGCAGAACGGTGGCAAACTAAAATGCTTCAATTTGAAATCTAGCTATCATCGGTTCATGGAACGTCTTTGTAATTGCATCGCTCTCATTTCAGTTTTTGACATAACATTTTGCTCGCACAGGCCCTTTAAAATGTGGCTTATATTGTGAAATTACAGCATATTTTTTACCATTTTCTCTTGCTCATCTTGGAACAAATCAAAGGTTTTTACTGGAGGTAGTGGATTAAAAACTGACAAAAAAACCGATTCCTTAATTCACTTCGATAGTCCTTACCTTTTGGCTCTAAATTTACCGGGTCTTCATTACCTTGGATCCTAGGCGAATGTATCTAACCGCCTCTCTAATTTTGGCATTCTCATACCAAACTTGGAAAACACGAACTGACCTCTTCCTGCAACACAATCGTTCACCTATCCTTACGTTCGCCAACTGCTTGAATGCACGAGACCTGAGCATAAGCTGATGGAGGAATGTGCCTATTTTGTAAACGGCTGTGGGAGTTTTTTGCAATGAATGATGCATTGATATCAATCTAAGTATGTGTGTCACTCTGAGACTTCCCTGAAGATAAAGCAAGACATAGTACTAGGACATAATATGTATATTGTTGATGTACAGAAGGAATTGGGGCTACTAGGATGATCCTTTTCCAAAATCGAGATCTGAATATACAACCGACGTACTACATGTAGCCGCCTTACGCTGCACTCAACCTTGATTTATACATCGATGTAAAAGAAGGTGGAAAAATGAGGGCTGATCCACCGTTCTGGATCACGAGTTACCGTTACGTAATAATTCTACTCCGAGTATGTGCACACTTAGCTTTTATGGAGGTCCAGGCCTTCGAATTGATCGCTGAAATGATGCTCATTACCATGAATGAATGTATTTAACGTCGTTGACTTGAATATCTGTACGTTGGACTGCAATAATTACTGTGCCCTGTGGCACGAATTCGTGTGGGTGCCGTGTCACGAGCGTAATTACGGGAAAATGGGTGAAGTGGTGGTTAGTATGGAATTGCGAATGATGAACTAGGGAATGTGTTCATGGTGAACAAGTTGCAAAAGCGGAAACATGCGCTCCAATGACCAGAACTTTGTATCATTATCGAATAATATTAATGCAGTGCTGTCACTACGCATATTTTTCGAAAGAAAGACAGGGGAGTGCTCTCATCGGTGTTCGCTAGGTCAATAACAGTCCTTCAATTAAGTTCACCTCAAATTTCACCTTTGAACTTTTGTGCAATTGAATTTCGATGTCTGATACAAGATTTTTTATTTAGTCTACAGAATATTCACACGAGGGAGTGAAGCTTGAATTCACCGCCCATGCCGCCTAGCCAAGTTCCCACGTGCAAAGTAGTGATGTTGCGCTCTCAAGTCTGCCACATTCAGAGGTCAAGCAGGACTTTTTTCACGGCGTCTAAGGGGAAGGAAGGGGAGGTTGCCTATAGTCGCCTACATAAATGATACGAAAGGTGGGCTCTGTGACCCAAAGGGCAGTGACCATCAATTTTGGTTTGGCTGGCAGCACACAAGCGCATGAAGTAATGCAATTTTCTGTATAGCTCAAAATTCTTGTCGGTATGGAGGTGAAAATGAAAGCCAAACTTCAATCATCCGTCAGGATTTGCACTACAGAGTAAAAAAAATCCCACTGAAAAAGTTGCATGTGCGACTAGGTACATCACTGAGTACAGTAGAAGTTTGTGCTTTGGGCACACAAAACTCATTTTTAGTGTAGTTTTCGGTCACATCAAGCCTTCAGTCACATCGCGCTCGGGCACCAAATGAACTTTGACAACACTGAGTGACACCACAAATATTACCTTAAGTTGGTTCACATTTCTACGCATATTTAAAAGCACCAAGCAAAGAGGGTCTTGAGACTAGACCTTAGTGTTCTTCAATGGCTTTAGCATTCAATGGCATGCCTTCATTGATAATTATCCATTCCGCAAAGACATACCGAAAAAATGCCTTTCTATGTGTGTCCTAATAGACCAAACATGACAATTCTTTTTACTGGAGCCCTGTGCATGGGACATTAAACTGCAGCATAAAAAAGTCATTTGCTTACCATCCAATGCTTAAGACTACTTTCATGTTTCGTCAGCCGTTTGCTCGATCGTTATTAGAAGTACTCATAAAATACTTTTCAAATTTTGGCGATCTATATTCTAAGATGCCGCAGCGACAACTTCAATCAGACCAATCTGGATGTTTATGCTAGGTTCATGTGGTTTCTGTCTCTACATGCCGGAAAATCAAACTTAAAAAGTAGGTAAAGCCAGGAATAAATAAGTTAAGGTATAAAAAGCACGATGTGCCCTTCAACTGGGAAAAACATTCAGTGAAAATTTGAACTATGGAACAGCGTTGATAATAATGTAACAGTAATGCACTGTTAGAACAAACCCAAGGGTTAAGGCACACACCCTAGAATGGAGGATATCAGGTGACCAAGAAGGAAACGGCACAATACGTGGCATCGTTAATGACCAATGCTTTGTAAAGCACGGATTGTTGTGCTTCAGCCCACCTCCACGCGATGTATCGTCTTTTATTTGCGGTCCTCACTGCCTCCCCCTTCCTTGCATCCTCATCTCACTAATGGAATAGCGCTTCAACGCAGCCCATGTGACCTCACCCTGACCACTTCACCAACCAAGTTGCATGCCGTCTCGAAGCTGTGCAAGTCCCTCCTCAAACTTAGTTCATACTATTAGATCACAATCACCCTCTTCCGACCATGAGTCCCTCGCACATGCATAGCATTCGGGTGGCGTCGCCATCCTCGGTAATTGCAATGCTTCGTCAGCAACGTGGCAAGTACGTGTGTCTAGTGTGAGTGACGAGACAATTCGTTTGCATCTGCATCAACAGGTCGGGTGGAGTTGCGAACGCTACTGAGCGAGCTGATCCCACTTCCGTGCACTGACAGGTGACAGGAGGCTTTGCCGACTGTCGTCACATTCTTCCTCCCTCCTTTCACGCGTGCCACCAGAACACGCCGTACGCTCCGCCTTGTTTACTGGACAACTAACCAACAGACTGACTGATGCGGACACTCGGCTTTTGCCATTTGTATTGCAACACTCGTCAAGCGAACCACCGTGTCGGGGCTCTTCCTCACACGCCTCACACGCCTCACACGCCTCACTCATCATGCTCGTGCCACTTCATTGGCAGACGACTGTACTTGGTTTGATGAAGGCGAAGCGAGACCTCACACAGCATTCCGCGAAGCAGAGTTAGGAGATTCCTACTTTGAGGTGGGAGGGGAGTGGGGTGAGTTCTAGTTTTGGTCTGCAGAGGCAAAACGACTTCCGATGGAAGTGGAGTTTGCATGTTTGTGTTTAATTGGAGGAGGAGGGTAGAATGTGATGGTGGTCATTTCAACAAGTAAGACATTGGCAAAAGTTTGCTCTACTAAGTTTAGCTTTTTCAAAAAATCGCGCAAAAGTTTTGCGATCATTTTGCACCACAATTTAAAATTAACTAATTTTGCCGAATTACTATAGGATGAGTGGCTAAGTAGCAGATGGCTCATGGTAAATCTATTGTTTGCTCAAAGTTTTCAAAAAGGGAGAGGCAAGTTTATATTACAAAGACATGCCTTTGCTTCAGTTAACACATGTATCCAAGTATAGTATTGTTAGGCACCACCTACTGGCTATTGAATTGCTTGCCAAATGACAAAGTTCACTCTCATTTATAGTCCCCTGTGCCGACGTAGTCCTTATGATTTGATGAATAATACCTTGGAAATAATTTGAGTTATTGGATTAAAATCTATCCCCTTACGCCGCTATGGCTTACAAGGCTCAGTGTCAGGTAAATAACTTTCCCCACTTCGTTGTTTTGTACTCGCTGGTTAGCTCGCATTAATCCCGCAAACTCCGTTCACCATGGTAACTACCGTTGTCGGTTTTAGAATATCCTAAGGGCAAATCTCACTACTGCCGTATCATGCTTAGATTGGATAAGCAGTACCCCGTGTGAGCTTCTACACTGACCAGAGGCATGATCTCTTTAGGCTTTTAAACGGCTCAGATCAGGAGTGCTTCGGGATGCATTATTTAGGAGGCCTTCGAGCCCCTTGTGATGGCTGCAAAGAACTCAGGCCCAACATCTGTAGCAGTCTGCCGAACACTACATCCAGCCGAGGAGCCTCTCAACACCTAGACACCACCAAGGGCTGAGTGTGTGATCTCATAGAAACTGTTTCTTCCTCTACGTACCGACGTGTTGGTCTATGTAGGAACTTATGTAATCAACACCTCTGGTGAGCGTTTGAAATTAAAAATCAAACTAAGTAAAAAGTTACAAGGAGTGTCTTAATAGTAGCATAAATACATTGTTATGCACAAAACGGTTGCTCATTCCACCAATGACGAATTGCATAGCCTGATAATACTTGCGTAAATAGTCTCAAAAACACAGGCAGTCCTAGAAATCAACTTCATTGTAGTATGCAACATCTGTGGCATAGTTGTCCCATCACTTTGACGGAATACTGGTATTTGCTCTTCGGAGATGTTAGCGTAAATGCACCATTCATGTAGTTAGAAGGAGGAGTAGTACTTTGGGTACAGAACGCAAGAAGTACTATTGTTATCCTGTAATAAAAGAAGCCTCTTTGCCCTTTGAACAAGTTCCTTTCACCGGTAATGCTATGCTATTCAAATTTTTGATGAAGTTTAAACTTTTGCATGCACAGACAAGTGCCCAGATCATTTGCAAGGTGATTTGCAACCCGCTTAGGTTTTTCACTTTTATTACCGTTAAATGGGCCAAACACAACACTGGGGGCAATCAGTAATGCAAAGATGTGCAAAGTACAGTTGCTACTTATTTTTTTCTGAAAACAAATGCAGCTGCACCAAAAACTTCAATTTCCCAGTTTTGAAATTATCGCTTTTGTCCCAAAGCCCCTTTCCTACATAGAATGCATGGCGGCTTTTCCAAGAAAACGAATATAAACGATGTTTGGAACTAAGTTGTCAGATATGTCTTGCATTCATTCACTCAAAAGTCATACACTTTAGAAGCACCAAAGCTGAATTAACGCCTAAGGTTTGATTTAGCCAAGTTCGAAGGTATTTGATGTTGTTCTTCTGGCCTCGAAATTTCGCACGACTTGCATAAAATTTGCACTTTCCAACTCGTCTTTCACCGTGGTAAGTATAAGGAGATTGGTGTACTTATGCAAATGTCGGCTTGCCCCCGTTTGAGGTCTCGAGTTTTCTCCGCACAGCTTAACGGAGAGGCGTTTGAAGGGACTCCCACGAAAACATCTCCATCAGCGGAAACGGTGGAGGCACGCCCCCGCAATTAGTCAGAGGCAAATTTCGTTGTGGAATGGCACTATACAGCTTAGTAATGTGAATCTTGACAACCCACTTTGAGTTTTCTGCTTTGAGAAGTCCGTATGAAAGTTCTGTGCTTTTGTGCAGAATGTACTAATGCCGTATTGTGCTGTGTGCATAAGTAAAAGTACATGTCGTCGACTACTGGCTGCCGCCATTGGTGAATCACAAAGAGCTCTTCAATTCCTTCTACCAATGTCTAATACATTGTCAAATTTATGTGCTCATTATACATTCTTTGTGCCGATATAAATCTCCGAATTCACTCAATTCAGCCCCCTTGTTGTGATGATTGAACTCGTGAATTTCTGCATAGAGTACTAAATGGTGTAAATAAATGCATCTTCTTCATTGTCTCTGACACCCATAAATGAGCCCATTTCCTTGACTTTTTTGTACTGTCGAAACCGCATTGTGCTGCAATCCTGGTGTTGATGAGCAAGTTTATGCAATTGAGAACAAAGGTTCACCCAGTGTGGGAGCTACACTATGCATTATTACGTCTCCTCCAGGCAGCTGCTCTTCTGAAATCACTGAAGTCTATTATAAAATCATATCTGCAGACAAGGATGGCGTGATCTTCAAAAGTAAGACTTTTTCCTACAATTAATAAGAGCTTATCTGTCCTTTTAATTTCTTACGGTAGGTTCCCCGGGCGTTGGGGGTAGGCTAATCTTGATTACTTTCATTTCTTTACCCTAATACACTACTTTGTTAAACTTATTTGAGAATGACAAGAAATCCGCAAAAAGCGGAAATTTCTCTGCATGCCACTTCATCACATCACCGTATAAAGGAAGCATCGCACGATTTCAATCTTTACTTGTGCTTGTCCCCAAAACCTAGGTGTACACTTCGCCAAGCACTGGGCCTCACCGCAGTGTCTCGAACTGCCAACCAAGTGGATACGACTTCGAAAATCTGAGCGACTATTCAAATTAGCTCATTCGTTAGGGAAGAATTAGCGTGTGCAGACTTCTACCGCTTTTGAGAGAGAAGGCGCCTACTGAAGCACCGTGTGAAACCGCCACCTGAGCAGGTGTCAAACGCAGCGGTGGACAAGTGACAGCATTTCGCATTCTTGCTCCGAATTCCCACACCTTGCACATTAGTGTCTTCACTTAGATGCCATTTGAAATCGCCACATGAAAATGATGTCATCGCAATTATGAAAGCGGTTAACCAAATGCCTAACCAAGACAATTTACGCCATTCATATTTGTCAAAGAAATTGAAGTGGAGGTAGTTAACACTGTGGTGAACAATACCACCAAAGCGCACCATGGCATTCACTTGTAGGGACGATCTTAGTAACCACGCCAAGCAAAGAAGTTACTTTGGAGGCAACCAAAATTTCATAATGGCAATAGACTTATTTAATCATTTTGGAACGACTCCCTCCTTTGAGGAGCCAAAGTATTCACGCAATAAGATGTCAAATATAAAATTTGCTTTAATAAAGCTTGACGACGTTTTCAGTACTTTTTAATAGAGTAGTCAGGATGGAGAAAAAAGGAACATGAAATATGTCTGTGGAATGTCCCACATACACATTCATCCACTTTCACTGTAGGCGCCTAAAGATGTATCCCTACATGTAGCTAAATTTAGTCCCATCAAAGGAGCACAACCGTGCAGTATGTTAGTTGAATGAAATACTTTTATTGGAAATGCATTCCTTGCCTTCACGTAGTAGTATCTGTTGCGGGGATCCTAAGAATGGTCGATTGTCCCTTTGTATACCTCAGTAAATTGCAGGGGACCATCTTTCGAGCAATGCATGGAGTCAACTTCGGCAAAAATACTTATCTCAAATGGTTATGGTTAACACTATGCCGAAGGAGAACTATTTTAAGTGTTTAAGGTCTTGGGTTTTGAGGTTCCATTTAAAAACCAAAGGTAAGCAGCCGTATTTGCAACAGACTGAAGATGTGGCATACCTGGGAGACAAGCCGTCGTTTCCCTACTAACACAAAAAAGTAATGTTTTCCTGGCCAGTGGCAACAGTAAATAAATGGAACAACAAACAGTGTGTTAACAGTACCTTCGTTTAACTGTCTCTCACTGGGGTGTTTCCAATTGCATGCAATAAAAGGGCGCAAAAAGTAGTTGAAGCGCCTACTCCAGCGGTCGTGGGTAGCCTAAAACGTTATTTTTAGCGGAAGTCAATCTATCTGCCTTGAATTTGGAGACCTTTACTTCGTTTTTAGGACTGAAAGCACTCTAGGCACTGCTACTCCCTTTTCATGTTTACGGCATCAGTTGTTTCCTTGGGGTGTACCGACATTTGGAGGAGGAGAGCTTACAATCTGTGTGAGAACGGGTGACAAGTACTTTCATCCACGCGTCTCGTGATAGTCGCAAATAATTCCGCCTACTCAATGCTCTTGTGGGTGCCCTTCGGAGTTTGTTCAAACTGTGTCATTGTGCTCATGAGGCTTGTCTATGGGTTTAATTTTATTCAGACAAAACCAATGCCACGTCTTTTACAGCAGGTTTAATATGAATTTATGAACCTCCAAATACTTTATACATTCTCTATCGGCAAACAAAAAGTCGCATTTCAATGGTATTGGGCATTTGCATCCCCAAAATGCGAATTTCGCATTATGAGACACCTTTGGGGTGGGCGTTGTTAGATGTACACATACACCATACCTGTACGATATTTATGTGATAAGGGAATAGTTACGTTCTTTCGAAATGTGCCTCTTAGGTGAAAAGTGGGCGAGCAATTTGAATCCCCCGAGAGACGAGAGTTCAGAATACCCTGAAGAAGAGAGGAGCTCAACATCCCGATTCCCCTATATCTCTACCGATTCGCATTGATTCTAACCAATAAATTCGCTCAATCCAATCAGCCTGTTAGGTCAAAGGGTATGAAGGCCAGAGGGCAGGAGATGAAAGCGGAACGCCCTACAATAATATGCGTAAAAGGTCACATGCAACTGCAGTGAACTTTTAACAATTGGTTTTTAGTTCTCGATAACTGTGGGAGCTCTTCACTGTTCACAAATATGACTGTGCGAATGATTCCGATGTTAAATCAGCTCTTGAGATTGCTGATGCTCAACGTACCACAACGCTTTGTGACAATCTGTATTACCGTGAGAAGGTTGTGCTTTGCAATAGCTCAGCAGTGTAAAACATAGAGCAGTACTTTCCACAAGAAATGCAGCAAGATCCATCTGAGATCGTGACTTCCCGTTGTTTACCTCGGGAAAGGATAGAGGTGAGAGAGGGAATGATGTATTTTTCCATTCATCGATGGACCTATTTGAAGGCGGGCAACTAACTGCGCAAGTCTGTGGTGTGATGAGAGAGAGCGCTCCCGAAAATGCAAGCAATTTAAGATTCCGAGCATAATAACTGGGCCAAAAACAGTGCAGTAAAAACCTTGCGTAAAGTAGCCTGTCTACAGCACAGACCCACTGACATCTCACCATTGCTATCCGTAGTTGTACATTTATGGTCCGACGTAATGGAGTGGCATCCTACTCAGGCTTGATGAAACTTTCTGACTTTGATGCAACTGAGAAGAGCATCGAAGAAAGGCTTACAACTTACATCTTTATAAGTTACACATTACTAACTTCTATCAGCAATGGAAAGACACTAAGCACCACTGTAGATTCTCCATCTATTTTATCATGCCAACTGATTTCTTTTTGGTCCTCCATCGTCATTTAAAGACTGTCTTATGGCCTCAATCAACTACTATTAGCTCTAGGTGAGTTGCACTGCGACACTAGTCCGTTTATTTAGGGATAAATTTTACCTTACCACAACTCTACGAACTGCAGCTCAACAAAAGCTCTAAAATGAAGCTTAAATTATTCACGATTTTAAAACTCGGTGTCAGTCAGAGCTAAATCAAAGACAAGGTTTTAAATTTGCCGCCCTTCCCCACTCGAAGCTTGCTTGTTTATCAAAAATGCATGCATGGCAATTAATTGTGCCAGGTAATTGAGCACCAAGAGCCGCACTGCTTCTCACTGTCCGAAGATTTGGACATTGTGAATTTGTGTTTAGGCCTTAGCACAGCAGCCTGAAACCTCAACTCGAGTTGGATACCTCCCGAGGTATCCGAGATTCGTTAGAGCTGTTTCAGCGATGTAAGTCGTCTGGCGGCAGCGTGTAAACTGATTTCGAATTCACGAAAAACTGCCCCTCATTTTTGTAAACATCTACGGGAAAATTGTTATAAAGCTTATCTACTGTACAACTTTCATTGCAATTACCTTTCCACCTCTAGTGCTCCTTAGTTTCTAACTTAGATACAAAGTAATATTCGTTATTTCATGATACCTACCCTCTACCTATCCATTAATATGGGGTTGTTCGCTTTCGAAACTCCATGTCTCATCGGAGGGCTCCAGTCTCACCTTGCCCGCATGAAGCTATTCAACTGTGGAAGACAAATGTGAATGCACGAAGTAATGCTGAGTGGGAGCAAAACTACCGCAAATTACTCCTGATAGTGGAGTTGATTGTTTAAAAAAACACGCTACCATTTCTTAACAAAACCGCTAAATAGATTCGCAGCTAAAAATTTTGCCTGGCTAAGCATTTTCCTTTAAACTCATGTCTCTTCGAGGGCGACCGACTGAATGCGCTCGAAGGCGACCTGCAGTTCTAGTGATAGTTCAAAACAAGCCCCTTGTCTGTTTGTTTAGGGATAAATAACAAATTCCAAACAGTCAGTTTTGAAGTTCCTTTCCGTGCCTTAAGGCCCCCACTGCGTATTTAAACAAGGCCAGTGCTACTGCCATGTTTTTTTATTAACGGAATGTATGCACTTAAAAGTCAGTCGAACTTAAAGTAACTTTGATAATTTGATAGTAAAGCTCGTTTTAAAATCCTTATCATAATGAAAAACCTTCCCACCTTTGCTCATAGTTGATTCATTCGTCTAGGCCTGTTGTTTGGGTGTTCTTTGCTCAATCCGAAAGACTTTAGTGGCACAACATGCATGGATGGCGCTTCCACAGCATGCAGGATAGCTAAAATGCTGGTCGCTGATGTTCTGCTCAGTTCAGCCGTTGCAGTGTAGGCGTCCACTATGCTACCAAACCAACTTTGTCTTATCCACAAAGACATCAAAATTGCTTCAAATTATTGCCTCCCCATGCTCGTGACAGCTGAACAGGCGTAACGTCTTCTTCAGTGTTTTAAGCCGTCACCTTCAGTAAAGGTTTTGGAGTTGACAGAGCCAGGATAGACACAACTCATTTGGCGTTGGTCGGAGCATAATATCTGGGAGCAAAAAACGGCACTGAGATAGTTTGTGAGAAAAATAAATGAAGTTTGAGTTTCCTTTGGATGTTTAAAAAATACTGGTGTCAGATAATTGGCTGTGTGAAATTCTTATGCTCTTAGACTACCTCGTTGTGCAGTTTCGGTGAGGGATTTCCCGAGTTACTCGTTTATTTGGGAAGTACAGTTAAAATTTCGATCGAATGCAAACCTATGACAGCACTTTTGTTTGTTCATTTTGACATTTAAAGGGATTCCGAACTGGATGCTACCGTTGGAAGCCATTGTATGCATGTACTGTCATCAATTCAAACATTAGTGCATTGACATTTGATGATAAGTTTATTGTTGATTTAACAAAATAAGCCTCAAGTTGGATGCACAACACTTCATCATTAGCACTACTATGCCACTACAACTGTTTGCATTGAGTGGCACTAGCCAACCTTCCACTTCTTCTGCGCGCTTCACCTCTCCACCTAAATGATGCATGTAAAGGTCACTTTTTTTCGACTCTTTCTTGACAAGAAGCCTAGAAAAGTATTTTTAAATGAGCTGTTAGTGCCGAAAATGTAACACGACGTTTCACATCTGTCCACGACAGAGCAGTGTTTTTACGATGATTCAGTAGCTTTGCTTAAAGCACTTTGGGCCATAGATACCACCTTAGTGTTGTTAACGGGTGGTGTAGTCGCCACTGTCGGCTCAGGTTAAGGTCACTCACATGAAGGAGCGCTTGACGCCTTCCGCGGCACTCATGACGAAATTTTTTTCACTCCTTTTTAATGGCTATGCGTGATGACTTCAGGGTTTGTTCATTTCGAGGCACATGCACTAGGCAAATAATCCAAATTCGAATATAGTGCTATAAATGGGACCACTTTGTTCACTCAATACATAAGAGATGGAGTATTCACTAATCATAGTTGATAATAGCGGCAATTGCCTCGATACATTAGCAGTGGATGGACCTTACCCAAATCATGCTACAATTAGTTCCAACACATGAAAGGAATCCAAACCAATTCCATAGTCGTTTTGCTGCCACCAAGTTGGTCCATTTTTCCCAAATCCTACGACATTTTGGTTGTCTGCAACTGTGAATCCCCGTCTCCCTCGCAAGCCTTAACACGGCTTGAGGTTGAAGCACAAATAGGCGGTCATCCAAACGGTTTTGCCGATTGGGCACTAAAGGCTTCCTCAACTACAAAGCAAGGCAGTATAAATAGCCGTGGCTTGTGTCAATTTACTTGTAATGCAACACAACTAAATCTCTTTCTATCAGCACCAACAAAGTTGTGGTCACTACTCGACTCCAAGGGCAACTTGCTACGCCTCAATTCGTGATCATACATCCAAGGTTTGCATGAGAAGATAAAAATTTATTATCAGTCGGAGGCAAAAGTTATGGTTACAGTTTCTTGTTTAGTTATACAAGCATTCGATCCTGTAACCTTTCATGCGCTTACATTAATTTATTTGTCTGCAGTGGCTGAAACCATGGCATTCAGAAACTCCTTTTCATCTACCGTTATCAAGTAACCAACCAAGATTACAACCCTGATATGGATAAAATCACTGGTTATAACGGAATTTACTGCACCTGGTATTTATTATTTTTTCACAACAGATGTCTAAGCCGGCACTTCGAGTGGAAGGACAGGTGAAGCTGCGCTTGATAAACATAAAGCATGCTCTGACGGAAAACATTTGGAGAATACATTTGTAGTTCCTCTGATTAGTGTTGGGTTTTCCTGCCCATATTTCTGTCAATACTCCGAGTGTCGACTTGGTGCCTAATCATGTGATGCCTCCAGTTTATGTAGTAAAATAAGCACAAGATAGAACCACCTTCAGCAGTCGGTGTAAAAGGTTACCAGCACGCCTCCTTTCCAGACACCTTCTGTAGCGTCCCGAGACTTCCTTTTGGGTAAAAGAAGGCATAGTGCTAGGGCAGAACATGTATATTCGAGGAACAGAGGGATTGGGGGCTGCTGGTATGGTCCGGAGGCCAGCCAACCGGCTTGTACAATGTGTCCACCCACAAAACAAGTAGCGTTACTCGAATCCAGTTGACATAAGCCAGAAACGTGAGCACTACCTTCAGTGAGGTGAACACTATGGCGAATGTTTACGCGATTTTATTTACCGAGGTGTTTCAAATCCTTCTTGACAACGTTTTATGCACTAAAGGCTTTCATGGAGCAAATTTCTGCTGATTTCAATAGCCTGATGGTAGCAAAGATAATGTTACACTTTCTAATTAGCAATGCATTGAGATATCCACTCAATTACGGACAAAATTTACTACATCCTTAGTCAAATAAAGCCCTCGGGCCATTTTCGGAAATGAGAGTTGAAAGAAAAATTGAAATGTGTGCATCACTCATGGATAAATGCTCATTCCCATTTTTAAGGAATTTTGCTACAGCAGGAGTCATCTCGTTTGAAACATTTTAAAAAGGTAAATGTATAAACCCAATTGTGCCAGGATCATGGTTGCACTTTCAACCGTAAATTCGGTAGCATGCCAGCCTGTAAGTTGGCAGACTACCTGTGGCACGTTATTACGCCGCATGGAACGCGACTGCAGACCTGTCTGTCTTGGTGGTTGGTTGACTCATCGAGAGTTGATTGTCGGTTGCATAAATACTCCTGTATTCAGTAAAGGGGCACAAAACCCAATCTGGAGTAGTTCATCCAGCATGTATTCTTCACTCCCTTAGTTTTACTGGAAAATCAAGCATTTACGTACGCATTGAAGCGCATAGCGGTATTTGGCTTTCAATAAATTCCTTCAAATAAGAATGCTCAATCAAGGCCATGCATCCTGGAGGAGTCTCTGCCTGCAAACAGAAGCAGCGCTTTTGCTAAAGTTAACATCAGGCCTCAAAAATACAGTCTAAAGAATGTAAAGAGTGTAGCAAATAAGTTGGATACTTCGGTTGGTATTCTTTCACCGTGGAATGCCTCATACCCGCCATTATCGAAGCGAGTAACGTAGCAAATTAATTATGCTCTGTGCCACCTTAAGGTTGTGCCATGAATAACGTGACTGAATGGCATTCCATCCCAAAAGTGACCTAGTCACGAACGTACCTGGGAGAAGACGGCATAAACTCCGAATCTTTTAAACATATTTGCGAACCTCGAGTATCCATGTCAAATACCATTGTTTGTGTCCTCTGTTATTCTGTGAATAAGCACTGGAAAGTTGTTTGTTGGTTCTTCCTCAATGAAAAACTGTGGTAAAACCTTTATTAACACGATCTTTAAGACAGGACTCGATTGAATTTATGTTTGCCCTGTTGCAGTTTTACAAGTGACGTACTAAATCCACGAAAAGGGCTTTCAAACACTCTATACGAGGCCAAAGGTGGTTGATAGCTGTTAAAGTGAGATGATAACATTAGCTACTTGATTGTTAGAACAGTTGATTATTAACTTGAGTCTTCCCTTCATTTGTTAAAGTTATTTCCTTTTACATATTGGATGATATGAAGGTGGATTTGGAGGAAAATTAAGACAATTTTAAAAGTGAGATGGGACTCCATTGAGCTCAAAATATTCCCATCAAAAGGTAATTTAAAACATTCACTGCAAAATGCAAATAGTCTTTTGATAGATTGAAAAGATGTGTACCTGTGATGTATTCTTAGGGAAAAGGGGAAGCATGCATGCAATACACTCAAGAAGATGTTGATAGCCTTATAAGCTTTGAGGTCTGAGGAAGCTTGAACTGCACACTTTATGAGATCCCGCAAAACACAAGTAATGCGCATTTACTCTACTTAAAAGGGGTGAGCCGCCAATAATGGTAGAAGCATTGGACTAAACAGACGAATAACCCTCAACCGTATTTGTTTCACGCAGACCCGAATGGGAGTAAATCTTGTGGGTCCGCTGGTGTGTGAAGTTTCGCGTAGAATGGATAATTTGGAGGAGAATGCCGGAGCCTACACTGCTAATCGGAGCATGTTCACGCATCTTGTCAATAAAAGACGCTCCATTTGATTAATTACGCCACATTCAATGGAGACCTGTGATTATATTGCATTTTGCCGTGTGCCAAGTGAAGGTATTTATTCCAATGCACCTAAGTTATTTACGCAAAACAGTTCTGCCGAGCAGCAACCGTGTGAGAAATTTTGCTCTAATCTAATCAACCACGAGACGTGGTAAAACATCGCGAATGATATTGCATGTTTCATCTCGAAAGCTTGAGGACATTAAATGTTGCCTGGATAATTATAGCAATCTATCAAATGGAGATCATCCCCTTCTCTAATGTTGTTACCTCCTTCTTACACGACTCATTACCACACTTCCACATCCCACAGGCGGCTGTGTGCTTTTCATAAATGCTTATTTCACTGGTGCGAATGATTGGTAGTTGGGCTGCTCTATGTAAAATAATTTACCTACTCACTTTCCACTTGTAGGTGACTCGTAGTTTATAGCGATTACATATAGAGCTCGTCTACCTAACACCCATGTTTCAAAGTCTGAGGGCATTTTTATGGCATGTCGGTAATCCATCCCAGATACAGAGGTCTTTAAAATAAATTTAAGGGGGTTTGCCCCTGAAAAATTTGCGTGAGAAGGTTTGTTGGTGTGGGAAGGCTATGAGAGGTGTGTACGGTGATTTTCGCTGTGGCGGTAGATGAATAGCTTACGGGAAATATTTTTGTTGGCGTTTGCGAATTTGGGTGCCTGGGTTCGGGGCTGCACCTACGGCTAGGTGTGCTATAATGCCTAATTCCAATTCTGGTGATACGGGATATCGCTGATAACTGGCACATGCCGAAGTGCACTGATTTCAGACAGCGCCAAGTTATAAGCACCAAATACCATCGACCCTACTCCAACTTTTGGGCCAACTTTCTTGGAATGGAGTCCATCAGCCTAGGCAGCATACTACATGTTGTTCCTTAGAGAACACGATAACGAATTTTGCCTCCGAATCGGCAATTTTGTGCGAACCATACCAAAAAAGTAGTAGGTGAGTAAAAATAGTCGTTTCGAGTAAGATGCGGATTGCATTTTACAGTTCACTTTTTTGATGCACATAAAGCTCGATAAAACAATGTAATTTCGTATTCTTAGGCGTTTAAGAGGTCGCACAATTGGAACGTTTGCGAATTCGGAGCGCTATGAACCATCACTACCACCATTATCCATAAGTCACTTTAGATATCAATTGAAGAAGACTTCAAGCATCTGATGAATCGAGCCTCCTGCACCCATATTCTGAGCCCACAAGTCTTGGAAAATCACTAAAGTTAAGGCATCAGCAGTCCTTCCAGGTGCCACCACCAAGGCAAGTGAATTTAATTTTGACGGCATCATACTGTCCAATGACAAAAGTCGACCAGAATTTGACCCATTCTTTATAATCAGGACTTCCAGCCATCAAGTGAAACTCTCACCAAGATTCGAAAACACGTCTGCTTTCGGTGAACGGCAGAGGGCTAATCAGTATGGATAGTCCATGAGAAACGTTTGGAAATTCGTATGGCTTGTTACTATGACAGCAAAGTGCGTCCAGCTCTCTTTGTTAACTTTCGCAGAATTCTGCCTTTTGGACGGCGCAATGGTTATTTATGGTCTGCCCAGGACAGTGTGGCAGACGGAAGGGACGACATGAGTCACAGACACACCCACACACACACATCACAACTTTAGATGTTTATCTGGCGAGCTCTTCACCAGGGTGCCCTGGAGGCCAAAGAATGCGCCATAGAATAGTCTTTAGGCAGACAAATTACAAGTAGGACCTCGAGGGACTAGCGATGAGTCGTCAAAAAAGTGAATTTGGCATAACCATTGCGACGAACCCATAAGACCTGGAAAGTGGTCCTCTTTGTCAACTGATAAATGGGCCAAACCTTGTTCAAAGTTGAAGTTGGCTGCACGTAAATTTAGAGTACTTGAATGGCAAGAAAGAGTACTTATACATGCCTAACGTTAAATTTCGAGCTTTTCATGAAGGACAGATGCACACTTTCACCTTCGAAATTATCGTTTATTCAGCCTAATAATAATTTTCAACTCCAGACTCATCTTTTCATAATGACCTTTGGAACTCCTGATGTGTCATATCTAATGTAATCCACTCAAGTGTTTGTGTAAGCATTTAGACTCTGGATTGTAATTGAGTTTTTGATATGCTACTTCCATTCGATTGTTGCATGGGCATTGACTAAAACCCTTCATATTTCCTCTACTGATAATACTTTCGCCAAGTGAATGGCAGATATCACTCTTTGAACGAATCCAGACGCAGTACGACGTAAACCTCATAATTATAAAAGTGTAGCGGATGAAAACATGCTACATCCACGAAATGTGGACAAGGAATCTACATAACTCTAGGGAGAAAGCGGCACCGATACTTCTAGCTAAGTTGCCACTTAACACAGGCAATTATACCTAGAAAGAACAAAATTTCACTCAGCTTCAATGGCAAAAATTGCATAACGCAGTAAACTTCTTATGCTGCTGAAATGACCACCATCACATTCTACCCTCCTCCTCCAATTAAACACAAACATGCAAACTCCACTTCCATCGGAAGTCGTTTTGCCTCTGCAGACCAAAACTAGAACTCACCCCACTCCCCTCCCACCTCAAAGTAGGAATCTCCTAACTCTGCTTCGCGGAATGCTGTGTGAGGTCTCGCTTCGCCTTCATCAAACCAAGTACAGTCGTCTGCCAATGAAGTGGCACGAGCATGATGAGTGAGGCGTGTGAGGCGTGTGAGGAAGAGCCCCGACACGGTGGTTCGCTTGACGAGTGTTGCAATACAAATGGCAAAAGCCGAGTGTCCGCATCAGTCAGTCTGTTGGTTAGTTGTCCAGTAAACAAGGCGGAGCGTACGGCGTGTTCTGGTGGCACGCGTGAAAGGAGGGAGGAAGAATGTGACGACAGTCGGCAAAGCCTCCTGTCACCTGTCAGTGCACGGAAGTGGGATCAGCTCGCTCAGTAGCGTTCGCAACTCCACCCGACCTGTTGATGCAGATGCAAACGAATTGTCTCGTCACTCACACTAGACACACGTACTTGCCACGTTGCTGACGAAGCATTGCAATTACCGAGGATGGCGACGCCACCCGAATGCTATGCATGTGCGAGGGACTCATGGTCGGAAGAGGGTGATTGTGATCTAATGGTATGAACTAAGTTTGAGGAGGGACTTGCACAGCTTCGAGACGGCATGCAACTTGGTTGGTGAAGTGGTCAGGGTGAGGTCACATGGGCTGCGTTGAAGCGCTATTCCATTAGTGAGATGAGGATGCAAGGAAGGGGGAGGCAGTGAGGACCGCAAATAAAAGACGATACATCGCGTGGAGGTGGGCTGAAGCACAACAATCCGTGCTTTACAAAGCATTGGTCATTAACGATGCCACGTATTGTGCCGTTTCCTTCTTGGTCACCTGATATCCTCCATTCTAGGGTGAATTTGATTTTGCTGCTTTCGAAGCTTTTATAAATTAGAGGAGGCAACGAAGGACAAATAGTTCCCTTTCGAGCAGTGTATAAGATGAAGGGACAGGCCTAGTGTTTGGATAGTGTCCCTGTTGTAGTTATTTTGAATGGTTTTGCTGCAGAAAAGAATAAGCGGCACATTGATGGTGTGAAAACATGTACATCAAAGTACGCTTATCATATTTACTACCCTTATTTTTGTCTCCACCGTCCAGATGGATTGAAGGAACCGGAATCCCCTTGCAGTCTCAGGGTAAGGATGCAAAGTCAAGATTTTTAGGAGCTAACTAATTCCTCTTTGTGAATATTTTAACAGACAACTTATTTGGAATATAGAATGATTCAAGGCCATGTAAACAGTGAAACATGAGTACTCTGTTTTTTCTCGATCATCGAGATAAAACACAAATTCACCACTCTAACTGTGCTGCACTTTCTATTAATTCAAGTTCTTGTGAAAATTTCGTGGGAAGGAATTGCTCGATAAACCTTCCGTATAGCATTTAAATGCTTCTAATCTACATAAACATCTAATAAAATTCCAATAAATGTGAGAATTATCAGCTTTTCAGCTCCAATTTTTGGAATGTCTCTAACGAGACCACCGATGTGGGAAGGAGGAGTCACGCCGATTCTGCTTCTTCTTCCTGTTTCATGGTGCACTTTGTTAAGTCGTACAACATCATGGACTTCAACAAAGTCATAACTACCAACATGGGTAGCATCAATTGATGCCAACTTACCTCGAAATCCAACTTCTGCTTTGGATAACCATTTTTTGACACGGGCCTTATGCATAAAGTGACAAATTTGAGGTACTGAGGAGGAGCTCGCTACTGTTTTAATAGCCACATCTAAAATGAAAGTTTTTACTAAATCGTCAGATTTCTTGCTTATCCATTAGGCGAATGATGCTACTCTCAATAGTGTGTGAAGGTAGCATCGTTCTTGATGGGAGTAATTTCTATCAAATCGCTACCGAAGTGGACAGTGAATGTTGGGAAAGAGACATAGAGAACCGATTGCTTTTTACCCCGTATGCAATCAGTAGGATCTATTTGAGTAAATATGGTCAAAAGCTTAGGGGAAATTTTGTATTCCTGTCAATCTTATTCTTGTTAATCTGAAAGCTGTGCACGCGGATGCTTCACTTGCTGACATCCATTCAGCCCTGCTGATTCATCCCTCTTGGCTTGTAGCGGGGCGAAAATTATTCTGCAGCAGCTTTTTCTATCCATATTTTGAGGTGACTAGTCCTTTAAAACATCGGTACCTGCTACAAATACCTTAGTATCGAAATACTTGCATTTGCAGTTCGCAAAGCGGGTCGCCGATGAGAGCATTTGATTCAAATCAATGCAAGACCTCCAAGTCTTTGGCGTTGAGTCGGATCGAGCAGTCGTACGTTTCCTTGTAGCTCCCAGTTAATTAGTTAAATTTGACTACTTACAAATAATTATTTTCTTCATGCTATCTAAAAAATGCAAAAAGCATTACTTTGTTTATTAAAAACTTGGCTGCGAAACTTGAAGTGATTAAGGAAATCTTAAAAAAAACTAGAAAATATTAATAAAAGACATTAGCTATTAATGTTGTTCACCATAAATGGTGCCTCTCCAAATTACACTTGAGAATTATTATAGTGGGGTTTAGGATGATAGAAATTGAAGTCTTTATTTTCCCTGTTATTAATAGAAAGGGGGGATTTGGTTTAATACCACTGTAGACACCTCAATAGCTCCCAAGTTGAGCCATTGAGGTGTATAAGACATGTTCGAGGGTGTTCGAGTCATCCGAGCCATTAACTACAAGCTAAACGTTGGCTTGAACAGTATAGGCTTAATATGTGTTAGTCACACACCATCAGAGGAACGTATTTCTTGCTTTGATTTTTGTTTGGATTCAATTATCCGAAACTCCAATGTAAACATACTGTATTTCACATTTTGCTCGTAAAAATAGGTTACATAAAGTGGACCTCCCAAGAGTGGAAAGACAGCGGCTGTGGCCTGTGCATGATGGCAACTATGCTCACCAGGAGAGCTAAAAATCTTTTAAACAAACTATAAAACGCCAATGATCAATTAAAATTTAATTTGTATCGCATTTTAAGCTTTGCTCTTTAGACCTTACAAATTATTTTGTTCTCCTTAGGCTCCGTAAGCATCTCATTTCCTGACACTTTTTATGGTTTCTCGACCTTCTTTTAACGCAAACCTTTGACAGCGTTGAAATTGCTGTTCTTTAGAAACATAATTTGTCACGTGTTGTTTGAAGCAGCCACAAGTGGTATCAACGTCTGCAACTAAGGTCTCGCCTGTCTGGTTGCCACAGTGACACTTTATCTGTCAGGGGGTGGCGGTGCCATGGCCTTCCGAACAGGCTGTCTAGTGTAAGCACGTGCACGTGACCTCATGTGTGCTGAGGTGACCTCAGGCGGGTTAGCGGGCCAGCCAAGAATTGTAGGACTTTTTGTCTAATTTGTGCAAGCCTAACCACTCCAAGTAGACACCAGGCCGATAAATGCTTCAAACTGTATTATCCTCAGGCCAGCTACGTATCTGGGCATTTCTTCTCCCATGTAAATACCATCAGATATCTTTTGGGTAGGTATTCGTTATTGCAACCACTGAGTCTTATCTGGTTTAAAATTAAGATGTCATTTGTTCCCTTCGCCATGCATTTTGATGCCGTCTAATAACGATATCATCGAAATAAACATTAAAAATGATTTAATGTGGATTTTAACGATAATTTTTTTGTTAAAAAAGCCTTGCGGTTTTCAACCTTGCTGCAACCAAATTCCACAATATCGCATTGAAAATAGAATAGTTTGGTGATCCATTGTGCTTTGGCAGTTCATCATATCAACCCATGGTGCTTTTTTATGCGGCCCTGCCAAAGGCTCCTCAAATTTCTAGTTCTGCTAGCTGCACATCAAACCCTAGGTGAAGGTGCTGAACTCGGAATACAGAGTTAGCATTGCTGCTTTCATAATCAAAAAATAATATTACTTTCGGTGTCATTTTTTTCTCCAGCCAGTCGAGCTTTCATTGTTGTCAATGATCAGACATAGATCCGCGAATTGTGAAAAATAAAACTGGATATTGGCTGTTTATTTGCATCAAATTTGATTAAACGGTGGAGAGTGAAAGGACATTTGTAATTAGGGGTTGAACTCAAGTCATCCTGATAGGTTATTTTCAGCTGGGGATAAAAGCATAAGTGCTCTGCCGAAACCACTAGTAGAGGCATTCTTCCTCGCTCAAGAGTGACTTTGTGCTTCGAAAAGTGAAGTGGGGTTTGAAATCTTGCCATTATTGTGACCCTTGGAACAGTTTACAAACAATTGCTGAAAAATAGATAATATTTGCCTATTTTTCGTTTATTCAGGTTAATCGAGCTTTCATAATCTTGTTAGGTTGGTGAGGTGTCGTGTCATTAATGCGGGCAGAAGTTTGGGCTCTGCAGTGGAAAGATCTCATTCATCGAGTCATTGTCGATAAAAACATGCCAGAAAAATTGCGAACCACCTACTACCACGCCACCTAATGTGCCGAGTTGAATTGAAAATAAAAGTTGTGTTGATTTTTACAGTCTATCAGTGGGAACGTCTGTACTGAAGCAACCCATAGCTGGCGTTGCGTACTGAATCTATATTATGCGGGTAGACGTGATTCCTTCCAATGAAGAAATTACCTCCCCATAAATGAAAATTAAGCAGTTCTTTTAAAGCCCTGAATAACAGGTTTATAGGAGATACAATGTACAACGAACACCTCAGGACGCCTAGGCGACCTTAGAGATTACTTCAAAGGTGAGAGAAGGTAAGGACCGTTAAAACTTTGGAATTTTAATGCGTATAGACAAGACACTCATTTAGGATCTGACTGCCTGTCAGCAAGGCTGGTCTTTGCATGCTAAAGTGCATTCCAAATCAAATCATATGTTACATATATCATTTATGCGGGTGTGATTCGGCTTGCTGTCTGAAATCCTTGCCCTTATTGGGCTGCAGTATCAAATGCAATGAAATGGGATATTAGCCTCCCTCATACCTTGGCAGATTTGTAAATGCCAACAGAAGTAAGGTCATAAATCCACTGAGTTTCGATAAAGCGGGCTCCCTCCTACAATCACGCCGATCTCGATGTCTTTAGCAAACAGTATTTGGTAGCCATTTATTCTAATATGTCTGATGCAATAAAAATTAATTTGGCTTAGTGTGCGAAAACTGTGAATGCAGTCAATTGACGCATAACGCTTTTCCGTTGGATATTTCCTTTTAGTTTTCTATTTTTCGTAGTTTCAAAAAAGTCCGTGACGACCTTTACCCCTTTTGCGACTGTCAAACCCTTTTGGGTGTCACATCAGTTCTGGTGATCGTGGCTTGATTTGACAAGGCTGCTACGTAAACAATCCAACTCACGGCTGCTTCATTGCTCCAGATGAAAACATTTAGTTGGTGACATTTTCACCTATATGCGTTATACCGTTTTCTGGAACCTCGGCATTAGCTTTCAACTCTAAGTATTCTCCCAGACTCTCAACAATAGTTGAGCCGATAGTTGCCACAGGAGTTTTTATCTCAATCATACCGTATATGTGTTATCAAGCTTTAATCTGCGAATAACCTCGATGAAGTAATCGAAATGCTTGATTATTTATACGGCATGAGTGGCAACCGTAGGTCTTGCTATTTGTTAGTAAACCCCAAAGGTAATTTATTCCGGCACCCCTAAGCACATGCAGTAAAGCGACAATCGGATGCATTGTTATAGATACGTTTCGGCTAGTGCCAGAGCCAAATAATGGCACTTGGCGTTTTAAATCGCCAACGAACTGTGGATTGGTCCTGTTTGCGACGGAAGTAGAAAATAGAGCAAAAGGGAAGGATTGCAGGAGGTGAATAATACCGTCCCAAAACCACATTATTCTGAACTCTTAAAATACTCCCTATTGGATTCTCGGGTTTGATGATGGCTTTCGACTGTCTGTCACACCTAGACGCCATTTAATGGATTTATCTTGGTGCTTCATGTTAGCAGTGGTTTGAGTCACTCGCTTTACCTCTCAATCTACGTGAAACAGTGCACTCTAATGCGCTAATCCATTTGTTTGTCGGCTGGCGCATCTTTAAAGTAGAAAATAATTGAACCATACACTTATCACGACATAACATGAAACTCCTACTGTTAAGGTAAGAGAAACTTGGTCCACAATAACTTCTGTAAAACCATAGTTTCATTTTTCAGTAGGATAAATCTGTAATTACTTACGCATTTTACCTTTCCTACGCTCGGCTCAGTCACCCATTGTGAATCGGTGAGCATTATGGTTCAACGGAGCTTTGTTTGTTTGAACCTATAAAGCCTTATGCTAACTTATCAACGATCCCCGATAGTCATTAGTAGAAAAGGTATGATACATCTACCACATTTTGATTAAACACTCTATAATGCTGAAGGTGTTTGCTGAGATTCGTTAAAGTGGAAATGGAGGTAAAATCCATTGAAGCCAAAAATCCTGGGCCTGTGGGTTAAGAAAACGTATTTCCTATAATCAAACTGTTAGGGTCCAAATCATTGCCTAAAGGTCTACGATGAGTGCATGCGCACTGGAAATCGCTAGTGATCGATGACCGCTTGTCGGTGCGATGCGGTGCGATGCGGTGCGATGCGGTGCGACGCGCCTTCGATCTCCAATTTCTCGTGCGGATGCCCAGCTCTTCGTCAGCACTCACTGAGCCCTTTAGGTTTGCGTCGAATCCTTGCTATGCGTGTTATCAAATGGAACGGTTGAACAACAATGAGTCTAAACCCAGCTTGAATACAAATTCTTGAACAATGGTTTGATGCTATTCGAAGTGCTGTGGGTTTGCATGGATTTAATGGAACTCCTTCCTCTGGTATGCAGTTGTGAGACCTCTGTTCTTGACCCGATTTGTTAGTGAAGGAAATAGAACATACACTCTCTTAGGAGTGTTAAGAACTATAGTAGGAAGTGTTTTACTGGGCGTTTACAAAAGTATTGAAACAATGCCTTTGTTATTAGGACCGGGAGAAAATGGTGCACTTACCTGATCACACCTAACTCTTATTTGTAAATGAGGTGAAACTCAAACTTGCCTTTTTTTATCTTATGCTCTTATAAGTTGAGTATTCACTCCGCATGGACAGTGTACAGTATCCTGAATGTTAATCACATTTCTTAGCTTTCAAGTCTAAGCTATTTTGTTTAGGCATATCCACGAAGCTCATATTAGCAAGCCACAAAGGCAGCCATTTTTCCGAAGTGTTTGTGATGGAGAGCTGGATGGTGAATGGGTTTGTAAAATTGTATTCTCTCGATTGGTTACTGTTATCCTGCTACTGGCAGCTTAATCACACCAACAAAATGGAGGCTGGCTTGCCTCCGATGTGTAGTCGGAAAAAAGACATTTAGGCAAATCATTCTGATTTTTTATTCTTATTGCATCAAACAACTCAATGCGCCATTGCCTTTTTTGTTACCACTCTCAATTTTCTTTAACTTCAATAACGAGACTAATTTGGTGAGATATCAGTCCTAATGAGATAAACAGGGGGTAGCATTACAGTTGAGCAATTGGTAAAGGTCGCCTTTTCCGTAGCATTGTAGGTCGACGTTCGCCTTCACTTCCAACTACTTTTATTCATAAGTATTGGCACTTCATCGAACTATACGTGTCAATTATCATTAATACTACGGAACCCATTATTAACCTTCGCTGTACTTTCCTGCGCAATAAAAACGCATATCTTCCCTAAAGTACGTCTTCCGCTACACATGGGAGGCTACCTTCGCCCGGTGGCCGGGCTTATTCACCCTCGAAAGTGCGCCGACCAATGGGGTGAAGACGGGAGGGAGGGGAAAATGTGGAGACGGGGTGTGTCAGAACAAGTGTGTTCCTCCAGGTACTGCGAAGGGACGCGACTTCCAGTGGCTCGCTCTAGGGCGTAGACGTAATTGACGTCTGCGTAAATCGACCTTCGTCAAAGTTGTGGGTGTGTGCACTGCGTACGCTGCCGTGTACGGCTATAAAAGATCACCCGGTTGTACCACTGTCTCAACGCAGCTCCGTAAGTCCTCACGCACACCTCATTTCTTCACATCCATAATGCTCACTTTTATTGCCTTTTCTCCTATTCTTCCCTCCCTTTAATGCTATTTAGTGCGAAAAGCCGCTTTTGCTCCTTGTTTGGGTGGAATGGAGGCTATGAAAACCTGTGTTTATGCGCAAGCCTGTGTTGGAAACTGCCCCACGCATTCAGCAAAGTAGGACAATAAGCCTTGGCTCCAAGCCTCGAGTTTGGACCCAAGTTATTTTAATTTGAATAGAAACACGAAAATGAGTTATTCAAGTTGCGTCCATTTGACAAATGGTCCCATTTTAATGCAGTGTCACGCACGTTCCTAAGTTGAGGGTGCGTTTCTTATAGGCAATGCTCACAATGAACGGGTTTCCATGCGTGCCGGTTAAAGTAGTGAATCATCGGCGTTTTCTGGGTCAGAGAAAACAATCCCCCCATTTATGGTTGGTAGTGGGCCAGTAACTCACGCGCAATCGCACGTACACTCGGAGCCAGGGGCCACTGGTTAAACCAAAGAATACCCCTTATTACAATCAATACGAGATATCGTTTGAGCTCTACCAAATGCGGGTCCTGCAACCTAGCGGCTCATGGGTCTTTCAAAGATTTTTATGACCTGAGGTCATACAAATTCAAAATTTGACTTAATCAACACAGTAATAAAATCGCAATTTCTGACACTGACTTCATTGTTGGGTCATAAAGCAAAGAGCTGATTAAGTAGTCAATCTGTTGTAATGCTAGAAGCGAGATTTGGCGGGAGAGAGGCATGTGCACGTGTGGATACTCTTGGAAGGCGCATTAAGAGGCGCACAGGTTGAGGTGGCTTCGTCATCGCCCCGACACGTATGGCGTGTGCAATGAAGTGCGGCCGGCTGCGCGCACACACATTCCCGCACTTGCGGCACGCGTCACTCGTGGCCTGTCTGCCTATTGATTTCCAGCATGCGTGTGATTATGTGCGGTGTATGTGCAGCGCGCGTGCGTGTGTGCGTACGTGAATGCATTGTGCAGGGTAAAGGATAGCCTGACACACGCGCATGCATGTCGCGTATACGAGCCCGGCGTTTCTGCTGACGTATTCGTTTAGTGCGTGTGCGTACGTATGTGCAAGTGGGCACGCATCGGTGCGTGAGTGCGCACGATCGCGTGAACATACGATAGTAAACAGCGTGGCACTATTCTGCGGCTGCTGCTATATAAGGCTGGGTCGCCTTGAGTAGGCATTATTGGCGCATCTCGTCTTTTTCTACATTCCAATCATTGTAGGAACAGGACGGATAATCGCACACACTTAGCACCATTTTATTATTCAATAGAGGCAATCGATAGTCTTGAACCATGTCAACCACAGTAGTCAATCATCGTCAAATTGTGCATCGACCTTTCCGCAATGTCATTCAGAGTTATTCGGGTCAAATTGGAGGCGGTGGCTCGACGGTAGGCAAGGCCAGCTCAAACAACTTATCTGATCGCTCCTCCAACGGAATGCTTGCAGCATCAACAGCCACTGCAACGGCTATCCACCGAGAAGAGGCTCTTCTCGCCATCTACGTCCATCCAACGGATGCAGGAGGTGTTGGACACTACAAACCTTTTCTACTCCCTCCACGCGCCCCTGGTGAGAGCTCCCAGTGCTCCCTTGAAAAGGGCCTCGGATACGGCGCTTTTGGCGTGGTCTGGTAAGCCACTCTTGCTTCCTTGGTGACTCATTATTGCCTGCTTCTTTACAACTTTCTAACATTTTCTTCCATTAATTTTTACGTGGTGAAAATCGGGTTGCCACACTCTAAGTATCAGACGGAGGTTTAATCTTGCATGCTAAAGCCGAGTCTTCAAGTAAATGTGAATGTATCGCCATTTCTTTCATAGTGGGCATAATTGCCGGCCGGCTGGCTGGGAAATCTTTATTCTTACCGAATGGCGAACGAAAATTTACGTTTTTGACCTGAGGAGGTTGAATAGTTGACCCGCTGCGCGACTTCAAGCTTAAGAGCAGGATACGTGGCCTTAGCTAAGACCTAATTTTGTCGCACGCGATTCGCTGATGTATTTCACTTAGAGACGAATCATGCGAGTTTTATAAGCAAAATTACTTGGTTTTTCCACGTGCCTGAATGAGCTCAGTATTTGCCAAGTAAGATTAACCTCTATTCACTGAGCCGGCCTACATCCCCAGCTCTCCATGTGAACTTGTGCTCTATCCTAATGTACCCAATAGAAGGCACTAGGAGAAAGTTGGAGCAAGAATTTTATCTTTTGCATCTGTGGTGTACGGCCACACCCACGGCTCATTCTTTGATGGGGCACTCTTATGCGATTGGACTTTTGTGCACTTGTTTCCATGGTCAATTGATTGCTCTACACACATCACAAGCACGCGACTCATCGTTACCGCCTCCATCGTCACCTTTGTTCCCCCGTTTTCACATTTTTCCTCAAACAACATGGTTGACACCACATCTGCTGTGGATAACAGTACGGTGCTAACATGAACATTGGAGGTTAAATACCTCGAGTTTCCTTTTTCAGGTCGGTCATCGACCCTCGGGACGGACGCAGAGTGGCGTTGAAACGTATTCCCAGAGTCTTCCACAATCCGATCACAGCGAAGCGTGTATACCGGGAATTAAAAATGCTTTCTATGCTCCATCACGATAACGTAAGTCTCTTCTCATTCACTCTCCTTAACTGCCCTAATATACAACCGAGTTTTAACTTTCCTTATTTCCGCTTCAGATTGTCTCCTTGATTGACGTGGTGAAATCAGACAACTACTCTACGTTTGATGAAGTGTATCCTTCCAACTGATTTTTTCATCCGTTTTAGTTCCTACGAGAAGCATTTCTTGTTTTTCCATAAGTCGCTCTATCTTGAAACATTTTAAGATTAGGAAACGAATGAATGTAACCTACAAAAGTAAAATATTTTTGCAAGGCTAGAGAATTAATCTATTATAGACAAAGGCACACTTTTTACATATGAGCCTACAATTCCGGTCGCTACTTAGCTGAACTGGTACGCATATCACCCCTAGGCAAGATCATCCAAATTTCTGGTTATCTCCTTAACCGCAGTCTCCTCAAACAGGTATCTTCTGTTCGAGTTGATGCAGACTGATTTGCACAAAATCATCGTTTCCCCTCAGCCGCTATCTTCAGACCATGTGAAGATATTCCTTTATCAAATCTTGCGCGGTCTGAGATACCTCCACTCTGCCGGTATTGTTCATCGCGACATCAAGCCCGGCAATATGTTGGTCAACTCGAACTGTCTCCTAAAAGTGAGTTAACTACTGCATTTCTTTTCGGCCATTCACTTGTTTCATTACCTCACTGTTGTAAGTAAGTAAAGATGGACATAAGTGTGGGATATATCATCAGGCCACCATCTGGTGAGTGAGATAAGCTCTGTGTGGGTGCTCTTGTTCTTTTAAAGTTCACCTTCTGCATCAATATTAACCGAAGACCTTAACCTCACTCTCGATCAATGACATCCACCGATAAGGGGACCTGCACAATATGCTGGCTATATTCTTTTTCGCCTTTTTTTCATTATAATATTTGTTGACGATACCTCTCTCATATTGTAGATTTGTGATTTCGGCCTGGCTCGCATGGATGATCCGAAGAATCAGGCTCAGCTGACCACCGAAGTCGTGACACAGTACTATCGTTCACCGGAGCTCCTCATGGAGACCTCACGATACTCTTACGCCGTGGATATATGGAGCGTCGGATGCACGTTCGCTGAACTCCTCAGCCGTAGAATTCTCTTCCCAGTAAGACTGATTTGTACGGTGCAATAATTGATGCACTAGTTGACATTCACCATTGAACACGTTGGTGCTGACTCACTCATCCACAGATAAGGCGCCGGCTCTCGACCTCATTTGTTGCCTTTAGCTCTCATTAGAGACCTTGTGAACACTTTCATTTCAGTGACCACTTCATATAATTGATTTGCTGCTCATGCAAAGCAGGACTTTCAGGCTAGATATTTCCTTGAACTGGCGGCAATTTTCCTAGGCTCAAGGACCGTTGGAGCAGTTGGAGCTAATCGTAAATCTGACTGGCACACCAACGATAGAGGACCTGGAGAATTGCCACCCCGAAGCCTGTTGTTTCGTTCTTTCCTTCCGTCCACGGCGTCCCAATATTGCGTTCTTCTACTCTCTCTCACCGGACATAACCGGTGCAGCTGTGGATCTCATATCCAGCATGCTTCGTTTCAATCCGGTGGGTTTACTAAAGTAGCGAAGCATTTATTTGACTTATGCATGCCTTTGTTCGCGGGTTTCTTTTGCCTCGGCTGAGTCAGCGACTAGTGGGGCAGCGGACTGCTGCGTCTCCTCCACTCATTCCTCTCTGGACACGTGCGCACTCCCCTTCTGAAATGCTTCGTAGACTGTCCTATAATTTAGATAGACGGACAGACTTGAGTTGGCGCATGTTAAGGCGCGACGTAGGGACAGGCTGAGTCAGCTGCGAGGGTCCATGTGTTGCGCTCGTTGCGCCTGCCTGCCCGCCTGTCTGTCCACCCTCTCTTCCCATTGCACTGGTCTGCGCGCGTTTGCCGCAGGTTACCGGTGCCCTGGGGTTTTGTGCAGATGTGGTGGCCTTACTTTTAGGGGCCTGGAGAAATGCGCAAGTGCGCTCCGCTCGGCGACCTTGCCCCAACCGCCGTCACGTACGGAGGAAGCGGAGTATTTTTAGTAGGCATTTTTGACGAATCAACAGTTCTATGCGGCTCAAGTAGACCACGGTGGGGCGAAACATTAACTGCTAAAAATAATGATGTGTGCTATCACTGGTCCATCCGCATCCGACATCAGGCTTGGGCATATCAAAGTGTGTGCTAGCTTGGCATGTTTCCGATGTTTTCGGTTTAGAGCCGTGGTAAATGTCAATCCATTCGCATGGTATCCACATAAATATAGGCTGTTTTATTGGATACAATGCTTCCAGCTGTTCCTATGCAATTATTAGTTAATCAGCACTAACTTATTCCCTCCTTTTTAGTGTAATCAAGGAATGAAATTAGTGCAGTTAAAATCTACCATCAAAAGTTCTTGTAATTCGATAAAGGTTAAGACATTTGAAATGGGGCTCAGACAGTATGTGGCAGATGTCGATAGAGTTAAAATCCATACGATAGGCAAAAGAGGATATGAGAAACTAGTTAAACTATTTAAGCCTTGTGGGAGAACAATGGAGTTGAATAAAATGCACTTGTCTGGAAGATCCCAAATGAAAACGCTATCGCATTTCAGATGAATATGAGCCCTTGGTGATTTGGTCTTGATGGTTTTTGCCAATACAGAAGGCTCGAATTACTGCGGAGGAGGCGTTAAATCACTGCTACCTAGAGGAAGCACGACTGCGATATCACTCGTGCATGTGTACCTGTTGCCACGACGTGCCAGTGACCCCCACAAGTAGCCAAGGTAGCATGAACAGTCCCGGTGGGGTAAGTGACAACGGGTCGCTCTCCTCAGCACCCGCCACACCCACCAGCTCCATATCCTCAGCCGTCTCCTCGGCCTCAACCTCACCCACTGACACTCCTGGCAAGCAGCAACAACAGCGCTCAGCAGGGGTTCTCACTCGCCGCAAGTTTTGCCGCAATCTCGACCCTACGGCCAACTTCCTGTTGCCCCTCGACCTCGACTCGCACTTCAAACGCCTCTCTGATGCCAAACGTGAGTCCCTTCACTTCTTCCATTTACTCCTTCAATCCGCTCTTTTGGAAACTGAAGTATCGGCAACCATGAATTGCAAATGGGAGTTTTTACTTAGGGTCATTATACTATTTCGGTAGGCCCTTTAGAAATAAGCAATAGTTATTCTATCAGGTATTCGTTGATGACTTGGTTTTGCTTTCCGATTTTTGCTCGGATGACCCCAGTTTGATTTCTTCAGAGTGAATAAATGGGTTGCTGTTGTCTAGGCGATGCATAGAAAACATTTAAGTTAACCTATGTTACTCACTTTGACGGGGAAAAGCATGTCTCTGTAACGGGTAATAGCTAATCACCTTTGGGCACCTTTAACCCAACATGTAAATCTTCCTAATAAGGCGGGGCACTGGCTGTGCCAAAGTAACGGAAAGGCGGTATCGGAAGCCACCTTCACGGCTTAGTCACCTTGGTTACATAATGCTGTCGTTAGGGCGGTTTAGAGTTTACACTTGCAATAGGGACACTAAAAAATACAGTCATGATGTGAAGGCGAATCTGTTTTTCACCTTTTTGGGAAGCTATGATCCCTTTCCTCCCAATGGCCGTATCATACGCAAAGATATATTGCTTTGTCGTCCTAGTTCCCACAGCAAAGTGAGTGTCGGAAACAAGTTTAAAGCCGCTTTCATTTTTGTCAGCGAAGTCCAATTTGTGTGTGACTCTATGCCAAACTTTCTTGCACAGCGGGGCCAAATTTCGTCTCTAGGCTCCCTGACGCCGTAAGTGGAAGCACCAGGCCAAACCAGACAACCGAAATAGCTCACTTTATTTGCGCACACTCCCAGATTAACTGGGAGAGGTAGGGCATCCTGCAAGCGTTTGAGTAAATTTTTAATATGTCTTAGGCAGTTTTGTTAATAATAAATTTAATTTTCTCACAACTGCTGTTTATACATCTCATTGAATTTTTCAAACGCCTTTATTCTAGGCATTCTCTGGGATACGTTGCAGGAGTATCATCACCGTGATGCTCGAAGTGCGAAATTAATTCTCAACAAGAATGCGGCTAACTACCGAGCTCTTGTCACGTAAGTGACATTGACACTTAGCTCCACATTTTTCCAATATCACATGCCCTTGTGCTAAGCTCGAATACACAAGTACACATACAAACACTTGCATTTCAACCAGGTGGAGGGATTTGGCAATGCAGCACCTGTACACAGGCTGTGATTGTACTACCTTGGGAGTACACGGAAGCTGCAAGCATTGAGGGGATGATTGATGTCTCATCTGAATTCACTTAACATGCACATTGTACACTACGTGACACGTCAATTACGGACATCCGAAAGTTATGTTGGGGAGTCATCTCAGAAAGTCCTAATGATCTACTTTTCAAGATGTCTCCTCATCCTCTCTCGATAAAATGCCAATGTTTGTAGCAATTAATCCCCTTCTCTGAAGTGACACTCGAGTCGACGAGGAAAGTGTAATCCGCTGCTTTGACTCACATGTTAATAACTTTGCCGTCGAGTCAGAATCATCATTATTATCATGCATACCTGCCAAAATGCACATAAGCGTTTTTGAAACGAGATGCAGTGATTAACATGATCATGACCGGTCCCATTTGCACGAGCATTCCTATTCGCTTTAACTCATGATTGAAAAATTGCATTACTGAATAAGGAAATTATTTTGGATTGGGATTAAAGGCTGGATAATTTAGTATAGAGAATGAATTATGACCGCAAAATTACACTTCAATGCTTGTTTCTATTGGTAGTGAAAAGAGCAGCCATGAGTGCGACTTTGGCATTTGCATGGACTGAAAAAACCCAGCGCTAATGAAGAGACTGCAAATCTGATTGCCTTATCTAATTTTTATCGCATAGTGGATGATAGGCAGGCCGTGTCATTGTGGGTATATCTCTTGCAGGTCAAATGTGGCACAAGCGAAGGAGATGCCGGCGGCGCGTCGTTGGCGCTGAGACGATCACCGATTAGCGCCTTCTCCTCAAACCGCTGCCTGTATTATAGTCTCTTCACTGGTATTCGTTACGCCCCGACCGGAAGCGCGCTTAGTTGTCCTCCACACCGCTCCCCTCTCCACTCCTTCACCATATCCCACTAGCAATATTCATTTTATCCACGCGTTCTTTCAACAACTACAATAGCAGCACCACCAGCATAATGGCTGACCTTGGGATCCGTTTCTTCCTTATTTGTGTTTACCTTCTTCTTTTTCGACAAGCTGCTTCCGTGTACGTATGTTCAATTACGTCTCCCCTCTTCCCACCTCTCCTTCTCCATTATTTAATGTAGGCATGTGTGTTTCTCTAGGCGGACCTTTCTCAAGTGAATGTAACACTTTTTCAGGCCTTCTGGTGATATCCGCACACACAAACGCATTCAACTTTCGACTTTTAGGCGCGACCATTCATCATTGTACAAATACTCTACCAATCGAATCATTCACCCACGCGCGCATTATACTAGGCCCAATAATTATGTTATTCACTTATTTCGTGCATTTACTTAATCCATTCCCCCTCTATACCCTCTCCTTGGGGGATTGGTTTTTCGTCCATGCTATCCCCTCGCCCCAAAGACCACTGTGGGCCCCCACCACTACAACCATAAACACGCCGTGACTCATTTCATTTATACACGTACTTATTATTTGTAAATTGCACCACTTTCCTCACTTTGCGTACGGTATGTACCTAAATATTAAATATACGTACATATTTGGCCACACGGGAAACGCTTCTATATCCCCTAGAGGGCCGTTGTGGTTGGCTCAGTTGCATGACTTAAAAAGTGCGCGCACCTCGACTGGGCCAATCACATGCAAGGGTCTGCGACATTACCTCGTAGATGGCCTTCAGGACTTTGACCGGATTGGTGCGAGCAAGACGGTAGAAGACTGTTGGGAGTGACTTGGCAAGACTGTTCCAACGAGAGAGTGATACAGAAATAGAGCATTACGGTAATTAAAATAATGTAGCTTATGAGTCGGGTCTGCAGATAGCTCTTACTACAGCTACCAACTGAAACCTTTAGGGGTAGGTGCTGAAACAATGTCAATCAAATATTCTTAGCGCTTTTTCATAGTAGCATGTTTCAACATTTATGGTCAGTAGCCTACGAAGAAACTTCTTTAGGCCTTGAAGAAAATCAAATCCATATGCATTCACCAGAACTCTCATTCATGGTTCTGTTGCTCTGTATTTTCATAATCCAACAATTTCCAAATCTGTGTTGTAAATAAGACTAGTTGGATTTCCCATGATACCCGTTAGTTTTGTGAAGAAAAACGGGATTTAGATGCTCTACTAAATGGGACCACTTGATGATATCTTCAGTCTGTAATACATTCCATCGAGACTTCATCAAACAGTCACAATATGTAGTCAAGAAATGACCATTCTTGTCTCAAAATCGTGGTGTTTTTGGCAAAATCCATTACTGACTGTTTCCTTGAAAACACTCTAATTAGTGACCAAAAAGTGGAATGGACTTTCAACAAAGTATGGCATTCCTTCATAAATTCATAAATTAGATAAACGCGTATTTGAGCAAAGTAGGCCAACCAATTCAAGCCGACCAACACTGTAACAGGCCTGTGCAGGAGGGTATACTGACCCCATCCTCGCGACTCCCACCTTCAGGGCGAAATACATGAGTGCGTCGAGTTTGACTGATTTGGCTACGATCTGCTCCAGTGCAGTGGATTAGTTAATGCGTAAATAGCCGCAAAAATAAGTTGTCACTGGGTTGGATTGTTTGGTGGAATCTTGTGCTTTCAAAGGGATTATATACCGTGTTTTTTTTCCAACCTTGGGTAAGTAAATTTAGCCTTAGGTGTATCAGTGACAATCGGTAGGTGTAAAGTCGCGCACCCCGCAAGGCTTTGAGAGCGAGTAGGGCGGCGTGGCGTGGCGTGCGCACACGGTGCCGAGCGAACTCGCACGTGTACACAAGCCACACCGGAAGGGTACATGCTCAAAAATACATATTTTCATCACCCCAGTGACGAACTCGTGTTCACTAAACTGAGCCTCTGCTATTAAACAACCACGTGATGCACTAGGGTGTAAGACAAAAGTGAATTATGTATGGCGGTGAATGGCATGATTCAGTAATGAATGTAGGCTCTTTAACGCGAAACGTACCAGAGTAGTTAAGGTTAGTAAAGGTCGCATTGGACGATATGGCAAACAATCAGTAGGCTTAGTCTGATTCTACTCTCAAATGTCAGAAACTCTAAAGCAATAAACAATCAATTGAGCACTTAAAAATCGGATAGGTGCAATAGTTACAGGAACGTAGGTAACTTTTACTGCCTTTCATTGGACTCTCAGACTAAATACGTCGAGGTACAAGTTAGATAGAGCCTAAGTGCACTCGAAATATGAACTACACTATCATCCCTCAATACTTGGGAGTAATCCATAGAGCAGGTGGGTTACTATTCTACCCATGAAGTAGTTGTATCCCTCACCAATTTACGCCAGACTTTCCCATTGCTTACTGTCCAGTATTGCTTTTACAAGAAGCAACAATGAACATGGTAAGGAGAGTATAAAATAACTATTCATAGAACTGATTAACTAGAAAACACTTTTCCTTGCACAGTGGATGACAATAATAGCAATAGTGGATCTGGAAATGCACTTTTCTTTAAGAAGAACTAACGGATATTTAGCACTGGCACTTTTCACTAGCTTAGTTTTATGGCTCTTGTAGGAGGTTATTTTGCGTAAGTGAAAGACAAGAATTGTTTTAATGTATCTGCTTATTGCAATTGCTATTACTTCCTCCAAGGGTTCGAAATGTAACCCTATTCCACCGCAAATTTTGGTTCAGAGTACCACTTTACCTGCTTTAAAACCGCATTACACGTTTTGGCAGAGCAAGATCAGCGTTTGTTGTAAGGCGTTTGTGATAGACACAGGGACCGTCCTGACGGATAGTGCCCACATTAACTCCCCGGTAATATACCTCGCCTTTGTGGCGGACGCATCAAAACCTAGCTGGGTGATTACAGACCGGGCAGGCACCACAGCATTCCCCATCGGGTTGGGTTTCTCCCCCCGCAGTTGGCAAATTTACCAAGCATAAATGTCACTGTGCCATAAATGAACGCCTGGCGCCGAAAAAGCAGACCATTTGTACCTTTACTGGGAGTGGTGGAACATCAGTCATTATTTTAGGATGAAAAATCATTAATTCTTGTCAAAGTACCAAAAAAGTGCACGAATAAATTCGGGTTTGTTGATATGCTGGGTGCGTATTTAGTCAATTCGTGTATCTGAAGCGGCCAAGAAAGCCAAAATGAATTCTTTGATGGCCAGCAACTGAACATCAAGAAGAGTCGTGATAAATGGAAACTTCTCCACTCAGTAGCCAATTGAGACCAACCCCAGGATCTTGAATTTGGGCAAACGATTTCCGTTCGAAAGAAACATGTGTGATAACTACATGCAGAGTGTGGAAGGTCGTGGGGTTAATTTATTCTAAGAACATGCAGTCTCAGATTATTACAGAGAAGACGAATTAAGAAACTCCAATGCCACAACCACATTTTCTGTCAAAAGCATGCAATCCAAGTTAAACGCAAACGAGCCTCAGAAAGTCTCTTCAAATTTAAAAGGAATTTTGGCAACAAAACTTGGTTAAATTCTCATTTTTTTTGTAAGCCACAAAATGAATCCCAAGAAAGTTTTGGTCCTATAGACTACCAGCTTTCGCTTATTTACTTTAGAAACTTTCCAGGGAGAATGGAAATTACGTGTAAATGAATGAATGAGGGCAGTAAATCCTGCTTCAGATTAAAATGAACCAGTTCTGCAGTTTATGAGTGTACACTACAGACCCGCTGATTAGGGCACGCCCTGAAGTGTTGCAAGGTGTTAGAGCGACCACAGGATTGCCTAAACTTTCTTTGAAAAGTAGAAAGTCAAAACAGATGGTTTACATGAATAGCGACATTCTTTGCAATGTGCTTTAAGGTGATGGATGTAAACAGCGTGAAGCACTTTCTGGACTAGCCCTAGTTTATAAAATCGGTTAAATGTTTATGGCCACACAAACACACCACCATGTTTGTAATCCGGCTTAATTATATTACTACTGTCGAAATATAAGCATTAAAATGTACAAAATCACTTTTATGTGTTAAAATTATGACCATAATCAAGGGCTCCTCGGTCCTGAGAATGTCACCGAGTTATGCATAATCTATGCAGACCAAGACTTCACTGGCACGACCCCAAGATGATTTGGAAAAGACGCTAACAAGCGGTTCCAAGCATTAATGCTGAATTAATTCCGAGGTAATTGTATCATTAGATATTATCCACTGTTCAAATGAGAAAAAAAATGCTAAGGTAAGCAAAGTCTTGACAAACACAGACTTTAACCTGAAGGCACCCGACTCCATGAAACTCACTTCGCCCCAGCACATTATCTGAAACAAACTCGCTGTCAAGACGCTGATCTAGCTTCATGAACGTCATTAACCCTATTCCTCACCTGGCCTTCCAGCAGCCGCAAATGTTTTTCCGCCGGTGGAACTGGGACGTCAGATGTTGTGGGTCATATTACTGTGACAACGTCTGGGTTATGGGCACGCGACAGACTACAGATCTGTTTGGCAATGTCGACAAAAATATTTTGAGGTCAAACACTTGTACTTAAACAACTACAAGCACTCTACAAAGTTATAAGACGGCTACAAAATTCACGGTAATCCCATTTTCATTTTATTGTTTTATAACACCACCTCAAAGTTGGTCTGGATGCTCTTAGTGATTTACTGACAACTTTAAATGACAACTAAACAACCTTGAAAAGACCATATTTCGGAATTCAAATACCGACATTTAATGTGAGATTGTAAAAGGGCCATCACATTCTAGATTGCGTAAACAGGACCGGACAATGCTAAGCTTGGGCGGCAGGAAGTAAAAAAATTCACCAACCACCCTTCTCGTATGTACTGAGTGCATATTTAAGTTGGGCATGGTAATTCCACAGGAAATTTTCCTCCATGCGAATAATCAAACTTTATTTACCCGCGCAAATGCGTACATACAGAGACGTGGAAGCGCGGCAGCAGTTGCGCTGCGGTGTGGCATCGTGCGCATCCACGAGCTAAACAACTGACCACTCCAACCACGGAGTCCTCAAGCCTTTCACATGACCACAATGGAATTCGCGTATTTCTTTTTTTGACAGTAAGTGGTTCTTCAGGCCTAAACTCTTGAAATTGACCTGCAACTCTCTTACCGGCATTCTCCACGTGAGTGTCTTCGAGATTCACGTGCTAGTTGACTTGAGCCACAGAAAATTATGCTGAAATTACTGGTGGAAACGTTGCAACCATTATCTAGAGTCGGTTACTTGTGGTAGAATTCATTTGTTTTTTAATCTGTTGGTTTTGTCTAACTTCTCATCCGTGTAAATGAAAGTTCTGTTGTCTAAGACACAGATAAAGTCACATCTTTGGTTCAAAACCATAAAGTGAGTCTGAGAGATCGGATAGTTGAATGCCAATGCATAATCCTCGAAGTGTATGCAGTCTGAGGTGACTTATTTGCATAAGACACTTGACGTGGGATGCGAAGAAATTATTTTGCTCGGTAAAAAAAAACATCTGCAATTATTTTGGCCTTTGATCGTTCAGGTGAATAGAAGGCGACATCAGCTATTACAATGTGTATCCATATTTACCTTTCGATTCGATTAGCGCCATGTCGCTTTGCTGTTCAAAGTTGATCTTGATTTATTTAGCTGATGTTTAATAGATAAAATAACTCTTAATAAATCAGTACCTTTGCTATTTAACCAGCCTGGTGGCTGTGTGTAGCAGAAATTCAGAGAGGACTTATTAAATTGACTATCCCTCATCCAGTCAGTCATCCTTATGCCAACCCCCAATAGATTACACGGAAAGTCAAATTTATCCATTCAAACAACAAGCCAAACTTTCCTGCATTCAACGATTCAAAGTGAAGAGACAGAATTCCACTTATCGCTTAAACGTGAGGTTAAGTAAGTTTGCCTCAGGCGATGTGTTTAATGGCCATTTTCGGACGCGATGTAACATGACGGTGCAACTGACCTCAGGGATGCGAGGTCATTGTGCAGTACGACCGCAAGCATCACCCTCCGCCCCTCTAGCGCCTTGTTCGCTCCTGTGGCTCAAGTAATGACGAAGCGTGAACACAGACGGCGCTGACGTCATAGCACCATCATAGAACAAACCGGCAGCAAACCTGCAGGGTGCACGGGCCTGCGTGTGAGAGTGAAGAGCACCTCGTTACCTCTTCTATCGCTTCGCCTACACGATGTGCTCGTTCAATCTCGACCACACCGAGAAGGGCCACCCTCGATTAAAGGTCCGTTTTAAGTGATGAGAAGGAAGTGAGTGCGAGAAGTGCGACTACAGGGGGATTGCACATCCAAGGGTTTCAAAAGAACAGGGGAATAAGACTGACTGCCTGGTGGTGGTTTGACAAAGCAAAAGTAGCTGGACTTCACTGAGTCACATTAACTGTCAAAGAAGGCGGAGCAGAATAGGCATAATAGGTTACCGAGTAGTGATGAGGGTATTTTGACCCCACGGGAGGAATTAAAAAAAAGGGAGCAATGGTTTGCATAGCTATGTCAGAGTTATCATTAGTTAGAAGTTACATCGCATTAAAGTTTAGCTTGATCAACTTCGCCTAGTTTCACTTGATCAAGTTATTCTATTTATGCAGATACCAAGGTGTAAGTTGGGACTTTTGGTAGAAAAGGCATTATAAAGCATGACAGAAAATAAACTACAACCCCATGGCACAAGCGCTATGATTCACTAATTTCCAATTACATCACCTATTGGGAGCACCAAGGCAGTTTGAATGTGGGAATATACGTGTTGTTAAGCGTTGTATACACCTGATTATTATGCTAAAATAGGGGGTTGTAAAAAGCTTACTGTAATCTTGGACTCATCCGAGAAGGTTGCTTATGGTAAAAATATTTATTCCCTCAGCCGAACTGAAATATCCCCATACTGACGATAGATACACCAGCATATGTTGATGTCGATATTGGTGGTCTGATGTCACTTGCTGAATGCAGAAAACTGTTTCCACGTAAAGAAGTGATCATCAGGACGAATCATGAGATTTGTGCAACTCCTATAACTATGGAGAAGGGGATGCCAAGTGCTTGGCAACGTTTGCTTTGTTAGGTGCGTTTGGATGTTTTAGCCTTCAGACGTGAAAGACATAGCTGACAAGAAACCAGTACAACACCAAGAAGCTGCCAAACTATCATAATCAAACGAATTTACTGATAGATTGATTTCTACGCAAACATAACTGTCTGCATAAATTACCATTCAAATTGAGCAGTTGAAAAAGCGCCTTCTGTTCTGTTTTACAGCTCGTGGCTTCCAAAAGCCATGAGATGACAGTATCCTGCTTCCACAACGGTTATTATTAAACAGCATTTCTGTGTACTATTGCATCATTACAAAAGCCTAAAGCATACTTTTACCTGACAGACGTTACGGAGCAAAGGAAAAGCCATAAGGAACCGTTTAAAGAAACCTAGCTTGATGCATAAAGAGATAAATTTTTCCAAATATAGCATAAATCCCGATTGAAGGTGTTAATTATGCCAAAAATGTACTGGTTGTAGTACAGAGTGTGGGTAAAGAATGAGCGTGGTTGCAAAGAAAATGTAAATGGCTGGATAAACAGCTTGACACCGAACCGCCTACCAGTACATAATCGAATAGAAAACACTTCATATGAGTTTGAACTCGTCAATCAAATTCCGTGAATCTACACTAAACTGATTGACAAGCCTGTACAAGGAGTCATTTGGCATTGAGCTCCATGTGATCCAAGTGAACTGCAAATGAGACTTTTTGAACTTTAAAACATTTCCTCCCAATAGCAAAAGCATTAGCTTAAAATAAGTTTGCCGTTTTGTCTCGATTCACGACTAATTCAAGGAAAAAAACATGATAGTGTTCAACATTTGTTAAGGAGTGAATTCTTTCAAAATAAATTAACATTTACCAAGCCCAGAAAGGTAGCAGTTTGACTACCAACTTTCATTCGAGTGTGCCACCAAATCGGTCTTCATAAACTTGGATGTCTTGTCATATGAGAGGCTACACTGGTAATACTATCATGTTTAAGTTCATTTGCTCCAATATGCACAGCAAGAAACCATTGAATTATCAAATGATAAATGTTAAATTAGGATCTGTGAGGGTTCGTAGTACCTTTAATCCACTCTGTGGAAACCTGCTCCGGTCAGTATATGCAGGCAATGGGGCAAAGTATTTGAATACATGACCAAAAGCAGGCACAAATCATTTTAAAATCCAAATGCGTCAGCCGAACCCTGGTAAGCATAATTTCCTAGACATTTTTACACACGTAGACGCACCCCATGAGTGGGTAATTGAGCGTAGGCTAAAAAATACTACTTTTTACAACAGGCCATCTGTTTACCACTTTTCCTTCAGTCAATGTTACCTCGGACTCCATGATCACGCTTCGACTCCATGAACAATGCTAATGACATAGATATATTCCTGTTACCTAACCAAGTCTTTCGCTTAACGGACTGGCCCGATTTCTAAGGCGAAAGGTCTCCACAAGTGCTATTGCTCTGATGCCACAGTAGCCGATTTACTGGATAAAACTGACCGTGTTTCACAGTGGACCAATGCTGAATGAACTCCTTATTTCTAGCGCATGGGGCAGTGTGATCCTCTCTGTGAAGATAGTTTTCCTACGGAAGAATCACCGAGACAGACGAGTTGAGTGGACAAGTTTGAAATGCTTTATACGTTGAGGTTTTACCAGCTTTCAAAAACTGAATTAGTACCTTAGTATGACTGAGCTTTTCAAATTTTAAATGGGAAAAGTGGCTGAAGTGGCAAAGGCGTTCAGATTCTATGAAGCACAATCGAAATGTACATCAGTCAAGATAGATTTTAAGTGAACTTTCGATCCTTAAGATAGGCTTTGTTTGCACTAACCAATGGATTTTATGGTCGGCTGCGCCTGCTGCCGACACGAGGTATGCTAAATCGCCTAACAAGATAATAAATCTCGCATCGCTACATTCGTCCTATTTAACTGTTGTATCCCACATGAAGGAATTACGATTGAAATGAAGCATAGACTAATGGAATCCACACACGTCTTCGGTTAGGAAGATAGCATGCGTTTCCTTGTACGGTGAATACTGCCGACTTACAACCCTCAAGATTACTCACTTCTGAGTTGCGTCAGAGAAGTGGTGCGATTTCACATGATGTCTCAATGCAGATTGTAGAAGGCTTGGAGCTAAAACTGCGCAATTCATGCTTCTACAAATCATATGGAATGTTTTCGATGTCTCCCTCGTCAATTATCTTAATACCTCCTCATCAAAGCACTTTTAATAATCTCGACTTTTTAATTTTTTTTATGAGCTCAATGCTTCCAAGTTTGTTCGAACGGTGACGTAGATAGCCTTCTATGTTCAAATCAACGAGTAGACATGCTTTTCACACTGCCTTCCGATTACGGTAGACCTAGACAGCACAAATCACTTGGCAATTGTATTTGGAGGCGAGAGTGTTAGATTAGCGGTTTCGTCCTGGTAGGGACCATAAAATGCGTTAGCAACTGGGTTTCGTATATGGATAAAGAAAAGTGGTGGTTTTGATGCAATTAAATCACTGAGGCTAGACATAATGAACTTCAGTAGAACGGTCGGTCGAACGTGACTGCAAATACCTACCACTGACAGCTGGAGCGCCGTCTTTTATAAATTACACAGATTTCAAGGGTTAATGCAGTTACTACATCGGGTGGATGCGATGCGATGGAGTGTCAGCATAGTTGAGCAAACTACCACAAGGAGAATTGAGAAAATGAAACAAAGTCGCTTCTTTTAGAGAACGTGCAAAGAATGGACTCACTTATCAATGAGTGAAGTTGCTGTGATTTGTGGTAGTAGAGAAGATTTTAAGAATTTGTCAGCATTTCATGAAACCTACAATTCACCATAGCCGGATTCGCCGACTTGGAGATAGTCCGATGAATCTAAATTAGCCTTCTTTCCAGACTAATACTAGACAACAGTGAAGATTAACAGAAAATACAACCGTTTGCGACTCTCGATAATGTGAAAGTATTCAACACGCTGTAGCCCTATTGGTGCTGAGAGGATAATTTGTAAAAATCATTTTGAGGTACGTAGTCCATTCAGTACTTGACATGGGCAAAGATTTTCAGCTTCCCTCACTGAAGTTATTAGGGTTATTTATTCAGTGAAATAGGCTCAGTAATTTGAATGTAAAAAGCGACTTTTTGTAGCTGCTAGTAAAATCACGAGACATAATGAAATCGTGTTTTCCTAACAAAAAATTAGCCTCCCGAGTTTGCTGTTTAACTAACACTACGATAGGTAAGTGTGATCAACGCTAGGCTGCCCTATTCAACCGGTGTATCCATCCGCTCGCACAAATGATGCAGCTAGGCTTCAATTCGGGGTTATCGAATTCTCAAGACTAATGGCAACTTAGCCCAGGGGTGCGTGAAAAGGCGGCAATACGACAATGCTTTCTACTTGGTGCAACTACGAAAATCACGTCTTGACCGCTTGGCGTGCTATAGGAAATGGGTAATTATTGGCAGCGTTTCTATCGGAGAGAGGATTCATCAATTCCAAATGTTGGATGAGTGGACACTCTAGAATGCGCAAACCCATTTGCATCCAAATTGCACTGGCATTTGTCTGGTTCGTGAGCCAAACGTAAGTATAAACGGAGAAACGAAATGGTCATTAGATATTCAGGCATTTCTAAGTGGTTTAATGCTACCGAATTAAGTTTAGGGAAAATTAAACTGCGCTTCTGACCTGTTTTTTTACCACCCTCACCGCGGTTTAATTTCAATAGGATTACACAGTTCTACCTTGTATTAAACATTTTAACAATCCTGAGGGTAAATGACAGTGCTTTTTTAAATTTTTTTTTCAAAAAAAAGTAACCCAAGGTTAACTGTGTCCATTGGCTTCGCAACACTGAAAAAGGTAATGCTATTTAAATTTATCAAATCAGAATGTATCCACCAAACGCGGTGTGGTTCTACGCTTTCTGAATGCTTTTAGACATCCGGAAAATAGGTTGTTTCTCTTTACAAATGCAAAAAGGTTGACTTAAAATTCCCGAAATCAGAACTAAACAGGGTGTTACAGTAAGTTTTGCGAATAATCCAATTAAGTGCTTTCGAAATCGAATAGCACCTCGGATGAATGCGTGCAAGCAAAGGGTTTCGCGCCTTGCTCTGACTCCTGTCAGCAAGCAAATGTACTGCCTTTCGTGCATGAATTAACGCTGAGTATACAACACGATACTATTGAAGGGTATGTGCACTACCGCATGGAAATAGTCACGGCTATGAAGGTTTTAAAAAAAGCCCCTCCCCCACCCACAAAAGGCACCGCCTTCTAAAACATAGCCAGATAGCTGGTCTTCGTATAAGTTATGAAGATAAATCGAGTTTCCATAGGTTTGAATCGCCTTGAAGTCGGTCACAATCACCAATCATAACGCGGTTCCCAAGACTTCAGTGTGATTCAATGACTTGATAGCATTGGTTTGAATACATAACCTTGACGTTTCACAATATGCCATCAAAATGGGTGGTTACAATGAAATTGGTAATGAAAAATAACCAGCAGGACCATAGATGAATCTGGTGGGATTCACTCAAAGATTTAACCAAAATGTGAAGCAAGACTTTGCATACCTTCCGGAAGGGCATTGAGAAAGTGGCTAATTCATTTGACCATGGCTATGAAGTGTCAAAAAGCCGTAAGGTAATATGGGTCACACGGCCGATAAACAAGCATTATGGAAATGATGAAAAGCTGCAGTAACAACCGTGTTACACCGCACAGTGGATGAAGTAGTATAGAAGAAGAGTCTTTGCTTACTGACCAACTGGGTGAACAAATGTCGGATGGATACATAATAAAGTTTTCACTCACAGTGGGTTTTCACGATAGGTGCAGATCGTGGGCTGAGCTGAGCGGCAGCCAGAAGCGTGGCGTCGTGGAAGACCGTAATCCCCTGGCCTGGCGTGGACTATGGTGCACGACCCTAATGGACCTTGGCAGGAGAGAGTGAAATATGGCCGCTCGGCTTTTAACCCATGCGTGATTTGGTAGTTTTATCCCTTAACAGCACTGGATATTACTATAGGAGAATAAAAAACCTCTAGTATCTGGGGTCCAACTTCAATTTTCCAATGTGGGAACTGAGCGCCGTATTGTACCCTCTATTTCAGCGCATCATAGTAAATATTTCGGGATTGTTGTGGCGAAATTGATCATGTATTTGCTTAAGAAGAGACGACGATCCAACGAAATGAGAAGCACTTTGGAAGGAATGCCAAGTTTCAAATGATTAGCTGAGATGATATTTCCATTCATCTGGACTTACAGTTGATCCTGCATGGAACATTTGTACGAATGCCTATAATGCACTCTATTCACCAAAACTAATCTTCACTACTATAAAATACTTTGGCTTAGACTGCGAGACGCGATGTGGTTGGAATTCACAGGTGTTTCAAAGGCAAGTGGTGAATACGCACAGGAAGAAAAAAACAACCTAACCTAAACAATGAAGACCCCACATACTTAAGTCGAAAACATGTTGAGTGAGGTAAACATCAAAGTTTCAAACACAAGCACGAGTGTTTATAACTTCCACTTCCACTAATCACATTAAATAAGATACTTGAAAGTCGATGAGGGAGTGTATGCATTTCGGAACTGAAGCAGAAGTCCCTTAAAGCGTCTCAACCACCAAGGCAACGACAAATGCACAGTGAAGTGACTAACTTCTCCATGACATGCTTTTATGGACACAAGTGTGTGGTGCCTTGAGAAGAGCATCACGGTGTTGAACCAGTTTTAGGAAGAAAATAAACAGCAAATCGGAAAGCCGGGGGTAGACGAGATTTCGAGTGGTTCACCAGCGGTGGTAGAAATTGAATCACGAGCGCTAACAGCCGTGCAAATGCCATGCAATAACCTTTTGTTTGACGCGCTTTTAGTAAATCTGTAACGAAACCATAGGCCTCATCATCCACAGGCTGCTACTGCGTGAGAAAACAAACAAAATGATTCAAATGAGAACAGGATTTTGTCAGTCCATCAAATCTTAGGATTGAACATCGAGGTAGTAGGCTCAAGGCGGTGTTGCCCATTAGCCAAACACCGAACCACTTTGTGATTAGTATATGCATGCTTGATTGCTCTTTGGCAGTAAGCATGCTTGATTGCGCAAATAAACCAACATGTTTGTATGTAAATTACTCGCACTTGCGTACATATCATGCAGTTTTCACGCTACGCAACCGCGACAGTCTACGCTGCGATAAGCACAACTACTGTCCATGCGGCGTACATCCATTTCCTAATCATTACTATTATTATAGTTAATAGAACAGCATGAAAGTCTAACAGCGTGAAATCAGTGAAGGTATCGCATTTTGGAGCTATTAAATCCGGTTTAAACAGTTAGTTCCTGTTGCATTGCACTAAGCCGTACCGTTCAAGTTGCTTATTTCAAGCGCCCAATTTAACGGTCAAAAGCGCAACGGGAACAAAAAACTTGGCTCAGTTTGCTGTCCAAGTTACGCATATTTTCACTTTTAAAATGCTGCACCAGTGCTTATACAACTATGCCACAAACATGTAATAAATGCTTTAGGATGTGGTTTATGAATGCTGCACTCCGTGGTCTGTTCAGAAGGCTGTAGCTGCTTCAAAGCTTTCAAAGGGTGACGAACGGCTTCAGCGTCTATGCGATCGCAATGGAAGGAGCCGGATGCTGACCCACAAAAAATGAAATAATCGCCATCACTTCAGGGAAAAGGGAATTAATCCAAGTCTTTATTGAGGAGGGCATTTTTAGGAAAAAAATCTGCTCATCGCAACTTTTCAGCAGACAGACAACATAAAGCCATTACCTGTTTCGTTCTGTTTCATCAAAAAATACTGATAAAACTTCGCTCGATTAGTAATTGAAGATGAAGAAACAACCTTTAAAGGAAAACCAAATTAACCCCCATGTTGATCGGAAGATTGGGCTTGCGCTAGCATAAATTTCTGCATACCCTAATTAGTCACCCGATCATTAGTCCTCGAAAAGTCTTTTGGATTGGAGATGGTGTGGAAATCCATCCAGGCGGAATTCTCACGAGCACGAAGCATGCTAAAAACTAGCCGCGGTTTTGGAAACGATCAGATCTGTTTACCCTCCTGATTCACAGTCGGTCGACGACAAAACACAGCACCTTAAGTGGGGTATTATTATCACCAGAAGTCGTTGATGCCTCTGCTGCTGCTCTGCTAGGCTTAACCGGGACCTGTGGTGATAGGCTCGCATCTGTTCATTCGAAAGGTGGATCAAAGTTCCACGAATCATAGGTTTTAAATGACCCTTATGGATGGACCAATCACTGTCTTGAATTAACCTCACACTATCTGAGGTAGCATCAATAAACTGCGGTTCGTTGGGACCTGCTCAAACAGGCCTAAGACGTAGCATCCCTCAGATTGGACAGCATTCAACGCGGACAGTAGGCCTAACTGTAACACCGCAAGTCTTCTCCGAATTCGTAGCAAATCATATCAGCACAAATAAAAATTCATTATTTGGGTACGAAAAGGCTGAGGGGCTATTGACATTCCCAAGGGATCGTTCTGCCAGGCGGAAGTTAGGCTTTTAGAGATGAAACAACCGGAACAATAAAAAAAGGTAATGAAAAAAGCAAATCAAGACCTGTAAAAGTAGTCAACGCATCGAAACTTCAGGGACACAAAAGGTCTCGTCTTAGGCAATCATTCAGTGAAAAGCGGGAATCCAAAATCGTGGAGTAGCATAAGGCAGAGGAGACATATCGTAGTGAGAAACTACCATACCAGAAATACGGCTGGGATGTGAATATTTTTTTTGATGTCATTTACTGTGCCCAGGTGTACGACAACAACGCTACAACCAGTGTTTAAGCGAATTTGAAAAGAAACTATAAGGGACGATTTTCAAAATTAAATGATGAGTTTACGGCAAACAGGTAGCATTCCCCCAACAAAACGCCCATATAGTTGTTGACATTTGGCACATTACAAATCAACAGAGTTATAAATGAAATCCCTAACCACTGAGGAGAGGCATAATCATTTCTGCAAGGCCATTGCAGCAACGCAAGACACTGCATTTCCAAGCGTTGACGTGACGATTGGGGAATTGTGGTGGACACATGATTGCCGTTCTGATGTTCAGATCCCCAACATGTAACTCTTATAAATAAATACAGCCTTCACGATGGCGAACCCGATCGCTATTCGTTCATGGAATGGCTGCCGAATGGGTCAACGATGCTTTCACCTGCATAGATTTGGTGTGGAAGGTGTAGAACAAAAAGCACAGCTAAGTCAAGCGAGCTTGAATGATGTTGCGGTGATTAATGCGAGACATTAGGGCCGAAATGTACTGTGAAAGCAATGAGATTTGTAAGGTTAAAAACTGCAAGCCTCCATTGTTCGATTCCAATAAAGTGTCACCAAGGGGAGTTACATGACTGAAATCTCCTTTTCTACATTCAGAAATGCATCTATTAAACATTGACTCTACGTTGTGAAAACAAATATCAAACACCATTATGCTTGATACATTTCATGCTTCTTGAGTTGGCGAATGCTAATGATTTCTCCGATTAGTTTTAACAACAGGAAGAAAAATTCAACAAGACAACCATTGAGCACAATGTCAACCACGTCACAAACATGGGGGTAGACATCAAAATTCACATAGCATTGTCTACTCAAGTGCACTTATAATACGCGTGACTGCGACAAGATACTTGACGTAACTGAACCACTTGTCGTTGTTCCAGGATCTTACGTTGCGTACTAGAAGTAGCAGATGTCATTCGTACGAGTACAGAACCCGCCTCTTTTACACCGACAATGAAGAGATTTGTTTCAAGAACGTGAGAGCCAGACTTGAGTAGGCAAAGTACGCAGAGCCTACCCGCACTCCGTTGGCCTTCGCACCTATCTCAGCACACCGTCGGGTGGAAATCAATTCGCAATGCATGAATTAGCTGAAAAAAAAGCAGTGTGTGTTGTGGGAAAAGTGAAAAGAGACAAAGACACCAGTCGTGCATATCCAATTAGGGTCTCAAACCAAGGCTATTCGATGCAGCTAACCAAAAACACCTCATTCATGAAAATGCAGGCTTGCTCGGGGGGCTAAAAACGGTTTACAAGCCTGACAAAACTCTGGGGCAAGAGGGCTATTCGACAATTGTAATGAATCTGGAGGGTATTCCAACCTAACAACCTTATCTTAATGCACAAAGGTGTGCATTCATGCTTCATGCACCCGAAGGACGCAAGGCAAATTTACTCAAACTGAGTGAAGCTTGAAACACCATCAGACGGAAAGTCCTCCCAATGCAACACTTTACCTAAAAATAACTTCTATCTACCCAAATTAATGTGCACCATGAAGAGTCTGGGCGATCATACTGAGTCTCGAGAGTCACTTTTTGCCCCGTCAATGTGAAATGAAGCGCAAGTGAGGGTAAAAGTTATAAGCAGTTTTGGGACATCAAAAGCGTAAGCGCACGAGGCGAGGATTTCTGCGGCCGGTAAATTGAAGCGATAAAAGTGCATTGTTCGCCTGAGCAGAAGCACCTTAGCTGTGGACAAATGATTGCGACACGTAAAACACACAACGAACAGTGCAACTGTCTGCAATATTTAACACTCATTCTAACGAAAGGCGAATCTCACAACGCCACCCCAACGAATGGAATTGCTAAGAGCTTGGTGCTGGTTCAGAGTAACGCAATGGCTAAGCGCTTGAACTCTCTACCCTGAGTAAGACAGGGTATTTAGGCATGAATGCATGCCTAAATACGCTAAAATGGATCTCACTTTAAAGAGAGCTCAACAGGGGAAATTAAACCTTTCAAGACAACCCAATCTAAATTACCGCCAAACTTAACGTTGGGAAACATACGAATGATTAAAAGAAATAAAATGTCGATGCCCCCAAAATTCACAAGAAAATTAAACCCTCGCAATTTACACTCATGATTAACGAATTTGAATAATTACAAGCCAACGATTGGGAAAATAACAAAAAAGCAATAAGAAAAGAACTGGTTTATATTGGCGACAGTGAGAGTACACGATAAGTGATGTAGACACTCATCTGGATGAAAGGAAAGCGATATGATTTTCTCTGTATGGACGAAGTAAATTACAACTATCCAACGATTTGGTAGCGTTGGAATGGAACCATTTTTCCGGCTTTGTCACAGGCGTAAATCCACTCAGGCTTGACAAAAATCAATGACGAGGAAACCTCCAGAGCCTGCAACACAAAGTGAGCGACGGACAGGTGATAAGGTTCTAATGTACGAAGACCAGCTATGGTGACAATCAAGCAGTAAAGGCCAATCAATCAACCTCAATCATACACATGCAAGTGCCACCACCATCTGGATTGACGGCTACCTGATGCTTAACGTTTTAAAACAAACTTTGTCGCCACCGTTCAACTGAACAAGAGACCCATACACCAAGTCAAGTAAAGAAACAAAACAAAATTCAAAAACAAGCCCAGGAACACATGTGATCTTCCCCCGGCTTTTAACTGGCTGCTTGTGAGAAAGATCAAAAAGTTTTCTAACAATTCCTCCGACACAAAGCAAGGCATAAAAGTTTAAACGTAAAGTCACATTTTTGAATCCAAGTGCATCAAAATGAATTGGTGTAAAATGCTTCAGATATGCTGCGCAATTGGGTACAATAATTTTATCCGAAGTGAAACAAAGTCACGCGAAATAAGACAAGAAAATGCCTCGATGAATGAACCAAAATACTTTACTGACAACTGACCTCAAAATACGGGTCTTTGAGGCTATAAAACTCGTTGGCATGATGCTTTCAAGTCAATCAAAGGTGAAGTTTCGCCTGATCCAAAAGAAACCGGTGAATAAGGAGTCAATCCATTAGAAATGGCAAGCCTAAAGGAAAGGTAGGAAAGCGAAGAGTAATTTCCAAGGGAAGAGGCCATAAACTTCGAAGGAGACAGAGGCATGAGTCACAACTGCTCTGCCCCGAAAAATGACTCAGGCAGCAGGCAGAGAAAGAAGGCAAAAAACGACTATTTTTACACGCGCCCAGGAGCCTGCGTGTGGACGTACGGACAGACCCTCAGAAGCACACACACATACACACTGAAAGAGTGCGCGGCCTTGACGTCCGCTATGTGCAAAGTCCAAGAATAGAAGCACCGGTAGGCAAAACAGGGAGACGTGAAGGTTAGTCAGTGACGGTAGTGACAATTTAAAATTGCGCCCCAAAATACGAAACACTACCGTTCAACTTCCTCAGAGAGAGGAGACTCCCTAGGAGCGCAACGCTACCTAAACCATAACGGCGCAGTTCAGTATGCATCATAAAGCTACTCGGGAGGCTGATATCGATTATGAAGGCCAGTGCTTTGTTGAATAGAATTTTTGGTGATAATTCTGGTCAAGAAGACTGGGACAAGTACAGCTAGTCATCAGTTGGGACAGAAAATATTTAGTCCGCAAATGTTCACTACATGAGAGATCATGAAAGCTGGAAAGCACGCGCTGAAACCTGCTTCTACAAACCCTTGCACCGCAGACCTTTGTGTCTACTAGACATACCTCACTTATGTTAAAAAAGAAAAATATTAGACAATCCAATCGGTAAACAGTCAATTTCCACAACATGGAGATTATGACTATCGATCTTCCATCGCTTCAAACGATCTTCGAAAACCCATAAATTAACGATGACTCGGTAGGTACAAGGTAGGCACTTTTACAGCACACCCACACTGCAACCTCGAACAACCTAACTTATGAATCATCCAGGCACACATCAGTCAGCAAAACTGTGGCCGCCATTCAAATTAACGCCAGACGAAACCTATCCGACCACTTAACAGCCCATAGAAGCGTTTCCACTGGTCCCAAGTATACTTACTTCCCGAAAAATACCCCCCAGTTTTTCTGCGTCGCATGTCTTCTTATTCACTGTCCTTGTGGCCCAAGTCAATGGGCGCATCAGGTGTCATAATCGCGAACATTTTCGAATAACAGATGTGCCGAGGTAATAACGTTCTTGGAGCGTCATAAGCACACAATACATAAATAAGGGCTCAACTGAGAAGAGTCTCCGCAAAGCAAAATAAAAGGGACTCAATAACAGGCTCTAGGACCGTTTCAATACAAGGCCAGTCCAAGAAGGAACTGATTCGGTTGGCGATGGGCAATTATTCACACACAGAAATGTAAAAAATGAAGTTTACATCCTTATTAATGAAAAAGCTTACTTCATCGAAGTCGTTACACCAGGCAGATCGAGATACCACGAACTCAACATCTGTGCTCATATGAGGTTCAACTGTCCTAGGAACGGCAGAAGCGCTTGCAGATAATGGGTAAAATCCACCCACATAGAAAGCTGAGCAAAACCGAAAGCAAAAGTGACATCGACTAAGAACGCACCCTTTGAAGGCGATGATCAATCGACACACAATTTCTTCCTCATTAACGTCAAAATCCTTTGAAAAAATATAAAACTTTCGCCCGCTGAAGCAGTCCGGAAGAGGCGGGAGGGGTCCGGCGTGTTGTGTAGAAGCAGGATTATTACCCAAATTCCTGAAATTACATGAATCACAATCGCACCACGAGAAACATAAAGTTGTGAGAAAAAAGACGCAACTCAAACTCAGACGCTTAATCTTCAGCTGCAAAATATAAGCATGAAACACTATTTATAGGTAATATTGGGTTACTCATTTGAAATGCACAAGCACTGTGATGAAGCACGACAAAGATCCTCAGCATGTGAGCTTATGCTACTGTGTATATATAAACAGATGGCACACAATAATAAGAAAAACGACCACCTCATAATGTACCAAAAAATCTCAAGAAATTAGACCAACCACCAAAACCTTAGAACAAAAAACACAAGTTGACTGCGGCACTATAGAGACAGGGTTCTGGTACATTCGGGCACGATGGAGGCAGGATCTAAGGCCCAAATCGTGTTTTACTTAACCAAAGGGTCACACAACAGCAAAGTCATGATAGCTAGAACAACTACGTTTGGTGAATGCACTTAAATCCAGATGTAGACACAGGGCCGGACGATACAATAGATTTTGATGAAAATGATGTTCATTTGGGTTAAGAGTGGAAGGATACTTAAGCATGGATGATAAATGACTAAGCTAGCACTAAGTTGAAAGTTCACTATTAAATAAATGAAAAGATAATGCTCACCTCTGAACTTCTTCATCAGTGTCCTCATCTTCAACACTCTCACCTAAAGTTGAAGCAGAATTTCCCCATTACTGAATAAAGCAGGGAAACAAAATGGTTGCGCAAGTAAAACACAACGAGGATTCAAAAGTCCAAGGTCATGAAACCAATCTAGAATAACACTTCAATTTAGATATTGAGGGGAGTTCACTGAAGGCGCACCAATCAGTTTATTGATGTTGGATTTACTGCCTATGTGGTGTTAAGACACAGATTCCTAAGGAGAGAGTAGACCTAGGAAACATAATGGGACTTTTGCTGCAAAACATTGGTAGGAACAGAGGGAGCATATTTTGACAGCAAACCACTTGCAAGAACCAAATAAATGAGTGTGATATCGAGCAGATAAGGTGCCATCGTAAGTCAAACGTTATGGTGGATGAAATTAAAATAGTAGACAAGAAGGCACTGAAGTTAATAAGTGAAGATAGGAATGAAACCGTATTAAGGTAACAGTAGGTGAAAGATACAACATATGCCATGTAATCATGAGGCCCATACTCCTCATCCCTAAGGCACACAAAACACGAACGCCAGAGGACTTGACTTAAGTTTTAAGGAAAGGTGAAACGCCAAAATTTAAACAAAGCTATTCGTTTACAGTTCTGCCTAACACACTTCAGGCAAAATAAACGATAGCCAGGATAAGAAATTAGGGAGTTGTGAACACCAAAATGACTGACAAGACGTCAGAAGGAACACTGAGCAATTTCGTTCCAGCGTGGACACTCGGCAGCAACAGAAAAGGAAAAGCTTGCGCGTAAATACAGCGGTCGTTTAAGTGTAGCAGAAGAATATGAGCAGCAAGTGAAGAACGCTTTCAGCCATTTGCAAAACAGGTGAAAAAAGAACTATTCTACAATTACCTTTGGGCTTCAACAGTTGCAGAGGGCTGCCTTTTCTTGTGGTCTTAAATTTCTTATTCCCTGATAAAGTAAAAAGAAATAATGAAGTAATTTAATACTAAGAACAGACGTTTAGAAAATAAGCCTACTAAATCCAAATAAGTAAGAAAAACATACGAGGTGCCTTTGATGTGGACGAAGTTAAACCCTTAGCTTTTCGTTTCTTCTGCCGAGGAGCCTTGCTTTCCTCTCCTCCATCTGAGTCATCCCCATTTCCACTCTCCTCACCTTCTGACTGGGACTCTTCAGAGACATCCGAGCCAGAGGATTCATCGCTTTCGTCACCATCCTGATCAGAACCATCTGGTCGCCACTCATCGCTCTTTTCATCCTCCACCATTGATCCTAAGTCAATAAAAGCTGGTAAGCTCTCAATGTTTAAAAACCCTTCAAAAAATGAGTCGTTGACAAAATTGCCAAACTTACGCCTATGTTATTAGAAGAGGCCGCCGGAGAGGAGGGATAAAATATAAATAAGAAGAGGTTATATGATACATAACCCAAGCAAAAAATAGCAAATTTTTGTTGGAATCGCAAAGAAACGCTTAGGAGAAGATCGATGAAGTGCTCCATCAATCGGTGGCTAACGATGTCAAAAAACGTCGATGCCCAAGAACTCACTCCCAATCACTGTCCACATCGCTGTTACCGTCCGAAATGTGGCCGACAGGACTAGGGGCCCGGCCGACGCGATAGGGACGCCATGAGACACACCGCTGAGCTGCATTGCACGCCTGGATCCACTTGTGGGAGGTGATGATTCCCTTTCCTTTCACAGCATTCCATTTCGGTGTGTTCGGAAAAGCGCAACTGTGGAATTTCGTAATACAAAAGCTACTGATAAGAACATAGTAGAACAGGCACGCGGAAAGAGGGAGCATCATTGAATATAGGCTGAAATAATGACGACAGAAAATTCAATCAGTTGACCGTCGCTTTCCTTATTTTTTTGTAAAAAGATATGTAATCCAAGGACCTAAACAAGTACGAATTCAACTGCAATTGAAGTAACCAAGGGAACCAAGTGTTACACAGGATCCAAGCGACTAAATCAGCAAGATTTTTGCAATTTATTAAACACATTAAAAAAATAGTACTTTCTGCGAGAAGAGGCGTTTGAAAAAATGAGATAGACAGAGTCCAATTTTAACCACGAAACTGATTAAAATGTTTGAAGTAAAATCTCGCAGCCACAAAGTACTACTGTGAAACGAAGTTGTAAAACAAAAATACCACAAACTAAAAGTAGTGGTGGAGAGGAACAGGTAAACCTCTATTACTTGAAACTGAGAAAATAGGTGAAAGTGGCCTTTGAATCAGCTCAATCAAGTAAGTCAATAGGGAGATAACTTTGGTGAAAAAAACTGAACTAATACAAAAATTATAAAAAACGCCCCAGCATTTGACTTGACGATCTGACAGCAGAAAAGTAGGCGCAGTACCATACCATTAATTGAGAACATTTATTTTAGTAAATGAAATACTTGACTCAACACATAACGAGATGATTGAAAAGAAGATATACATGAGGTGGGTGCAGTCGTCAGTCCAATCCTGCCGATACTTGGCCCCCAGCCGCATGCACATCTCCCTGAGTTCCGAGCGGAAGGGATTTTTGTAACCACTGAATGCGACCACAACGCCGTCAAGGATGCGCTGCCCCTTCTCACTTGCTCCAGCTCTCTCACCTCCCTCTGCGACTGAGCTCATATCACCTGCTGCTGAACTGGCCTGCAAGGCGGCCGACGTCGATGGCGCCATAACAGTTGCTCCTTGTGAGTCCATTGCTAAATAGAACATGGGGGGGGATCAAACACTTTTCTCAAAGAAGAGATAACAGTGAGTAGAAAAAGGCAAATAGGCCACTCTTAAGAACTCGCAACAGGAAAAAAGTATTTCACTTAAAGGAAGCGCAGTGGCTAAAACACTTGGTGCTCATAACAATTCAAAGTTAAAAAAACAGGGCACATACCCTCGTGTTATAAGGCACAATAGACACCCGTTTATCAATACCTCCCCATACAACTGAACGGATCCGGGTTAAACTGACATATACATGAGATATTACTTGTTGAAGTCAATGTCTGCGCAGTTACCCTGCTTCTTTGTTTTCTTTTCATACCCGATCACAACTATGAAAAGCAACTTCAGAAATGCTAAGTAGTGTGAAGTAAACGAACGCAACTAGAAGCTCTGGGCTTTAAAAAAACTTCATACTGCAGAAGACTAATCACTTGAGCCCGTTGATGGTGGTGGAAGTTTGTGAGCAAAAAGCTTTACTAAGGAAAAACATAGGACAGCACTTATGGATACATCACGATGTGGCTGTGGAAAGTTACAGGACACAAAAAGAGAAAGTTCCAATGAGTTTGCATCAATAAAGACAACAGACATGTCAAATGATTTTTGGTTGGGTACTAAAAGTATGTATCACGACCTACAATATAGAGCAGTGCCAACAGTACTAAAACAGTTTAGAATCAATTTGAGCTTTAGCTATCAAACGCGAAAACAAATGGGCGTATTTCGTCAAACAAACAAATAATCAAAGTAGCTACAAAACCACATGGTTAATCATTGTAAATCTTGAACAAATTGAGAAGCAGTGCAATGAATGCTGACATAACTCCAAAGCGTTTATTTTAAAATCAATTCTAGAATCATAAGTCAATCTCTGCAATGAGTGACAAGACGCAGCGAACACACAACTCACCAGACCGATTTTCTTGCAGAAGCTTTTGTGTAACTATAAAAGGAAAAAAGATGTAAAAAATCCCGAGAAGGATAAAGGACTGCTTTAAGCAAAACAATAATCTTAAAACTGATATATACTCTGACACATTCCGTCTTTCAGAAAAGCAATACACCAGAGTTGTAACATAAAGCCAACAAACTTTGCGAACGAAAATGCCATAGCTACCATATGAAGGACCACTGTTCCTTTTTTCTGAAATGACTAATTTACAAAAGTTTACAATAGGTGAGACAGGAGAGATCATGACAGACAAAAAGTTAGGTGGAATCCACTCAAGCAAAGCTGTAATACGCTACCATGATTAGTAAAGTCTATGAGCCACTGTGACCCGGAATCAACAATGTCGATTGTAACAAAATATAAGAAATAAAACTATGAAGCATCCCTAACGAAAACACCTGTCGAGGGAGTCGCAGCCTTAACATCTGCAACACTTGTTATAGCGGATTTTTCTTGCAATTCTCCACTTCTTTTCGCCAGCCTGAATAATCCACCAGGTTTCAGCAACTCTTCAGATTCTTGACTCGAGTTTCTTCCTTCCGCTGCCGCGGTTGAGGTTACGTCGTCCAAACCTGGCGTGCGATAGAACCGAATGAACGCCAATCCGTATTGAACTTCTGTATTGAAAGGCTGTGTACAGTTGACTCTTACTACGTCCCATTTCTGACTGGAGACGGATGGGGTGAGCTCACTACCAGAAAATATGCGCACACGATTGAGGGAGACGCCTTTTTTGGCATCAGCAGGAGACATAAAAGATGAGGCCGGTAGCAAGAGCTCGAATTCCGAAGAATCGACTCGAGATACTTCGACTGAAATAAATGCAGATGCCTCGTTGCCTATGTCGAGGCGACTGAACTGAACAGGATAAGCAAACTTGAAGGTGACAGATGCATGCTTCGCACCAGCTTGCTGACACTTCCATTTGGAAAACGCACTGACTTTAAGTAGATTATTGGCAGGGTAGGCCTAAACAGAACACGTGCCAGTGAAGCTGATAACGTCGTGTCAGATACGAGTGTTCCACTTAAATACTTATTATAAAAAGAGTGTCTCACTGGAATAAGGCAGTATTAGTGATGTCGACACGATTGATGAAAAAAGGAAACTAAAGAAAAACCACATTATAACAGGTAGGTCAGTTCTGCTTTCTACAAAGGATACAAGCCACCATAACTGAAACCTTCCATTATCACAATAGAATAGCTAAACGCTTGAGAACGCAACAAAGAACAACTGAAATTGGCCGAATGTGTGGCATGCTAAATGCAGCAACTGAAAAACGAACAAGTCCTTGCTCACGATTTCTCTAAAGTGTAGCATCACTGAAAAACTACTCCAACCAAGAAGAGTAGTAAAAGCTACTGTTCCATACTTACGTAAGAAAAGCAAATAGCAATGCAATACCAAGTCATTAGAATACAATCACAACCCAGATATACCAACTTTCCGTTGCACAATTTAATGAAGGGGACGTCAATAAACACCAGAAGCAACAGAACATAGGGCGACAGGTTTTAGAAAAACGTGGTCTAAGATTCTGTGACAAACATTTGAAAATCCCTGTCTAAGTACCTTATCCTCGCTACTAAAAGACAGTATCTTCTCCGGCTTCACTTCGGGCATCACAAATCGAAGAACGAGCCATATGAAGAAACAGAAAAGCATTTAAACTACTGCATGGCTTTGATAAGATCCCAACAGGATATCAAAACGAAAAAGAAATTCATTGCTATCCACCAAAAATAGTAAAATAATAAGCAACAGCAATAACTATTGGGACAACTTCATCATTTTTGCTACGGCTACTGGCAATTCCCACAACCATAAAATTTCGTTTACAGACACGATTACGTGATTTAATACACTAAATAGTAAACACTGTTGTAGCGGGATTCTCCCGCTCCTCCTCTT
>MIEF01006621.1:0-41919 GCA_001870725.1 Taenia solium
ACTGACAGATTGAAGACCATTCAGCCCGTTTAATTCCCCCTTCATGTATATCGTGGGCATCAATGGTCCTAGCACCGATCGGTCTATTTGCCTCGTCAACATAGCAAGCTTGTGCATCCACTATTCGCCAACTGCTAGTGGCAAAGAAACTTTCATATGATCTACAGTAAAAAAAGCCTAATGGCAAGAATTGATTCGATTCAGCTCGTTAAATGAGGACTCAAGGACGCTGACTTCATTAACTTAAAAATGTCTTCTTAGAATTCAGATGTTTTGCCTCACCTCGTTCACATGGACTGGGTATATTTCCAGCTGTCCACATCCTGTGCGAGTGTTGCACAACTACCTTATTATGACTGAAAGAAATTGGACACAAAAGAGGAAATAGCTGATTGAGATCTGAGTGATTTACCAATCCATTGCTTCTCGCCCCTTGAACTGCAAAATGGATTTTACAGGACTCCCAACCTATTGCGCTCCAACCTAAGCAAGGTACCGTCTATCCCACAATTTAATAGACATCGTCGCACTGAATTTTGCCTGATCATCTTAGCGCAATTTGAAAGAAACAAGGGATAGATGAATTATAAAGTGGGAGGATAATGCTGAAAATACACATAAATGATGGACATGTGGCACACCTTTATCCTGATGGCAGGGAATGCCTCAAATTAAGCTACCTAAAATAAATTTGGAACCACTGTTTTTGATCAGAAATGACAACGATTGTATAAATAGGAACTTTCAGTAGCATATTTGTTCTATTTGCCGAAAACACACGATAGATATTGATAGGAATGATTATCCCTGTGCTCACTAACTTTCCCAGAAACCAGTACTCATAATCTTTATTTGTAGTGTCTTACGCATCATTCCACTGCTGCACTTTCTAAGATTTTATCGTAGCGAAAGTAAATTACGCCTGATGGTCTTGATGGTCTCTCTACAAACCGCTAGCTCCATAGCACTCGGCTTTGTTCACTCTTAATTAAACACACTTTTGTGCGCCTTGTTAACATACTAACGAGTGATAAATACGAGGTGTGAAGAAAAGTAAATTACTAGGGAATGCAAGCAATAAGGTTAGCGCATAACTGCGAAATACATTACGCATAGTAAAATTGCTGCTGCCTCCAACATGACCCATCCTGTGCCCTAAGGGGTGTCTATCGTGCATTTATATAAGCTTTCCATTCGTTTTACCAATTTCAATGGAGCTTTTCTTACAAGCCATTTACCAGAACTGTGCTGCTGCATAGAGTAAAGCAGGGGTCATCTGTGTTGGTCACAAAAGTACGACGTCGTGCATCGCGTCTATTCCATGTCCACCTAACAGGCCACCATGACACTTTAACGCAGTTCATAGTTAGCGTTCAAGCCTCAGATTTGTTTGACCCTCAAAGAAGTTCTTCATAGCGCAATGACAGTGTGAATGGATATGGATTCGGCCATCACGCCCACTCTCAAAAGAGATGATTAGCAAGGGTAAGGAAAGCATAAATGTGAGTATAAATTTTGTTATTTGGACTGCAGTCCTCGGTTACAGCCACTTGTGTGGCCATATTACCTTTGCCGGATGGGCTGGCCTCCGGACCATGCCGACAGCCCTAATCCCTTCCTGTTTGCTAAGTATATACCTTCCGACTGAGCAATATGCCTTTTCGTGTCGTCAAGAAAGTCTCGTGGCGCTACGATAAAAACAATAGCTACTAGATCTTTTGTTTATTTTGAGTACAGTTGAAATTCGCAGATGTAGGAAAGTGTCTCGACTATTCTGTATAAAAGGAAGGCCTTCTGATTTGTTAGAAGTTACACCAAATTATTTCAAGCTGTTCTCATAAAACGCAACAAAACTAACTCAATCAGCCTTACAATGAATTTGGCAACTGCTTCGAAATTCGACGCCAATCCTCTTAGAATTTGTCATGTTTCTTTTTAGTGACTACAAAAGTAACTGCGCTTCGTTTATTTAAACGAAACTAGTGCAGACACCATCCAACCACCGTCACAAAGCCACTAGACGCCAATCGACTTTCCGCATGACCGATTAGACGTCATGGCCTACGCTCGCTTCTATAATCTGCGTAATTCACCTGTCGTGATAAGCTGCACCGAGTCTACCACAGCCATTGTTCTCCGCATCATTTTGGGTCCCGTATTATCTCTCTGCCATGTTTACATTTACATGCATTTTTTTCTAGGAAGTAGCACAAACACTTGCACAATTGGATGGAAGTAGAAATGCTCGAGAAGAAGAAAAACAAACGTTGAAAATTCTGTTCAGGCAATGCTCTATCCCGACTTATTCAGTGTGCGCGGAGTGTTCTTGTGAATACGGAAATAAAAGCGGCATCATCAACCTCAATATGGTAAGCTTATGCATACATGTGCAGCATCTTAAAACTTCTTTGAAAATGAAAGGATATAATACTGTAGCAGAATGCTTTTAATCAACAAATGATAGAACTGGGGCTGCAGGTAGGACCCAGAAGCCAGCCCAAATGGCTGGCAGTGTTTCTGAATGCTGGCTGGTTCTGAGGTTATTGGTGAAAGCAGGATTTAGAAATACAGAGGCAGTTTGAACACGTAGGTGCTTAGAAGATGCTTGACGCCCAAGATGCATCACTTACAGCTACTTAAAAAACCCCACCACGGCGACAGAGTCAATGCAATCCATGTCCACAGGGTTTTCAGGGAACAAAGCAGCTACTGGCAGTACGAGTCCTTTGCTGCCCAAGAAGGGGAGAAGCTAACAGATTTTGTTTATTAAATATCATTTTTACGAAAGCCCAAGGCGGGCCAAATGAAGACTGAAGGCGCATAAACTTGTTCTTTAGCACTTTGGAGTCCAAATTGAAGCGCATCCCTTCTAACACCCAAGCTGAGACGATTTTTACTATTATTTGTTTTTCCACTAGGTAAAAAAATGTATAATGCATATCTACGTCTCAACATTCATCTCTCGAAGTCAGCATGTGACCACTTGTTCTCACTTTCATTACAGTTAGCAATATTTTTCGCGACTAGAGCAGGTTTTCACGTTCAGCAACTGAAATACTAAATATTTGCATTTTTTGGCTTAATAATGCAAAAGAGGTCAAAGTGAGGCATGAAAGGTCACACCCTGTTAGAATATTCGCTAAGATCTAGCAACACATTTGCTCGTGCTTGTAACATAAAAGAATAGGGCTAGGATGTCCCCGTTTCAATTTTCTGGCTTTCTAAAGTAACTATAATGGAACTCAAAACACTATCCAAGGTCGCCCAGAGTAGGCAACTGCCCTCAGGCGGTAAGCGTATTAATTTGCCAGGTACTTTCCCCGCTCGCATACGAAATGCCAACGAATAAAAAAATCTGGAACCACAAACTTCGCCTTACTTAAAGAATAGCCTACATCCATCAGGGTCAGCAAGTGCAACCGCACTGTAGAAGGCGTCTGTACTAAAAAGACGCAGTCAATATGAGTGTTTAAGCAAATTTGCCAACGAATTTCAAGCGTTTTACCAATGACAATACAGAGACTACGAAATCAGCAAGCCTGAATAATTCCTAGCTACGCTTTCATGTCAGCCTGTACTTTAAACGTATTTGTATTAAACAAACAAAATACCACTCATAACAGGCACTCACGTAAGTGTTCTATTTATAACAAAATATAACCCAGGACAGCAGAGACACCACACCCAATGCTCAAATTTCCATATGTGAAGCCAGATATATGTAAAGGCTACTTGATGCACAAAAGCATCAATTTGTTACAATTGTTGCTATTAGGGCCAGGATTTGAATTGATCACTACTGAAAAACGGTGCAGGGATTTTCTATGAAAACAAAATAGAAATTTAAAAACCTGGCCTAACAGACAATTCCCATTTTAGCTTTTTATAGGACGCGTAAAGTCTAAGTCGACCTCAATGAAACATCGCTTTCATGACTTTTGATATAAATACAAGCTAAATCTTGTCCAAAACTAGGGTTGTATGCACACAAAAGGAATTCAGTTCTTTCTCTAGCCGCAAAGCAACTGAAAATATGCATACCAACAAAAGTACCACTGATTCTACTATCATGCGCAACAGCAAGTGAGCCAGTTCAACAATTTTTAGTTGCATTTGATGTTATGACGTAGGTCCATTGGTTTTGTATAAATCATCAAAATTTTTGAATGCATCGCTGAGTTAAATGCTACGAGAATTCAGTATATGACTTGTTTTCCATTTAACTCGTCATGTAAGAGAATCAGGCGATTGCTGAGTTAAATGCTGCGAGAGTTCAATATATGACTTGTTTTCCATTTAACTCGTCATGTAAGAGAATCAGGCGATATAGAAAGATTGTCATAATTGTTCTTAGCTCTGCTTCTTGCATGATCTGGTTGTGCACTTCGTGTAAATAGGCGTTAATTTTCGGGGTATTCGGTTCCTTTGTTAATGCTAATAGCTTAAGGGAAGCCTCGTCGAATTTCATGCAACGTCTTTTCGCGAGGACACATCCATAACTTACCTAATCACATCTGGTCAAGTTACTGCCTTTAGTAATGTAAAACGCCGGTAGTTTCAAGTTGCATTGTGGCAGGTGAAGCTGGATTTGGATCATCAGGTGTGCCACTTTCTTCGTGCTATTGGAACTCGACAATACGCTGTCGTACATCCACCCTCAGATTTGTAAGGTGGATTCACCAGGGTACGCATCTGCAATGATTTGATGTTCGCAGACTTCAGATGCTGATAAACTCGCAATCGAGATTCAGAGCGATTATTACCCACTAGAACAATTCTCACTTTACCTTGAAAACCTGTATGGAAGGAGCATAAAAATTCAGCGATTTGAGAATCGCATATTGTAAGCGGCATATCTCTTTACTAAGCTTGGAGGGCAACTGAATTTAATAAAATTCACACGGCTGTTGAGTGCTTGCATCTGGCTCGTCTCTGCCTGAAGTCAAGGGAGATGGATACCTAGTCGAGGTTATCTAGCGACTCTGTCCTGATCAGCCATCTTTGTTGTTTGAACTTATTGAAGAACAGAGGTGCATGGCTGTTGGAGGACTTTGGAATCTGATGAATGTGAAAGGCTTGTAATTAACGGGCAGCCAAATTGCTGTAAAGTGCATCACACTTAACGGTTAGACAAACTGGTGTGTAATGAAAATTGCGTAGCCGATCTGTTTCTTGGTGCATATAGACACTCGCCTGGTCGTATTGGGATCGGCCAATGCACACAGATTGAAGAATCTTAGAAATCTTCAGCTGAAGAACAGTGGATCCCGCTGACCATCGCATGTCGCCTTCCATTTTAGGAACTAGAGACACATAGTCTTCCTGATGGTCCCTGATTAATGGTAATCTAGCACCTTTGTCTTTTGATTTTTTGTTCTTTATCAGCTTGATTTGTGTGCAACTTGGAACACTATTTCTTTCGTTATAAAATATCGCCTAGCAATATTGTGACTGCACCTTGCCGTGACAATGTCATGGTTTAACTAGCGAGACACAATTTGCTAATAAAGAAACTTACCAAAAATACCTCGGATTTGCTTGATGCAAGAGATGGCGTGGAACTTAAATTGGACAGAATTGCGCGTTTATTAAGGGATAGCTGAAGAATAGCATTTATGAAGATGAGTTTCGCTCTTGCTTCATACCTTGTTCAGATGGGATTTGATTTCAATTCGTTAGTGGTTCCAGTGTGTTTTGCGCCCCGACCTCTTTGATGAACAATTTTGGGCCGGAAACCAGTAATTGTCTTTCCTCAAAGCCTTCACTAATGCCTGCGTAGTAATTGTTGCATTATTCAACTCGTGATGCTATCCATGACAATGGGATCTATCGTGGCCGTAGTGTTTGTGGTGGATGCAGCGGCTAATTGTATCCTCTTAATGGCTACTCAAGTGCCCTCTTCTCCGTCAACGAGCCAAGTGTGCCTTTAGCAATTTTGACGGGCGCGATTTGAGCAAGCACAGGCACAGAGGGAGTAAATAATGTGCTCCAAACGAGACTTTGACGTGCAACCCACGCTACTGCTTGATTAGGTGTCAAGTCGCCAATGAGATTGGCCAGATTATTGTACAACCTCAATATGAGTGAGTTTGTTTTAGAATGCGATAAAACTATCCAGTCAATATTCCTTCCAGCTATAGTACCTTGGGTAAGCCAAATGCGTGAGGTGCACCGTCGTGGCCAGTCAGTCTCTCTGCCTCCAAAAACAGCTCATGACGGAGCGTGTGGTTCCGTACTTTCCTCTTCAATTTGTCAGAGGCGTGGGTGTACCCTCATTCAAACTTTAGCCCGTCAGCAGTGGATAAGGGCGAACTATGCTCCATATTCTTAAAAGCGTATAGGTCTATGGTCTAGCTCTGCAACAGTTCTGTTGAGGTGCGTTGGGAAGAGACAAGTTGTGCTTTGAGCTAAGTCAAATTCGGATCAAAACAAGTGCTACTTCATGTACGTGGCAATGGTCGCAAAACACCATTTCTAAAATAAAAATTCGTGGTGTTTGCTGTTAACACATGTAGTGGAGCCTTTTGACTGAGTGGTTCACTTTATTTTATATAAATGAAAATGTGGTGAGCACTCTGATATCCTCCTATCGAGTGCTTCCGGTCGAAGATAACAAAGTTACTTCGGACACACATATAAGCATAAGGCAGTCTGAAGTAATAAATCTCTATCCAACCCGCACGTAGTTTTTATGTTACACATTTATAAATACTTCATACATCATTTGCATGCTTGCTTTGCCCTAGTAGAGGTCGAATCGTCGTTGTCCAAAGTAGAATCATGAGAACTGATCATAATCAAATCGGTTGCGACTCTTCTCTTAATTGAGCTGCCTTGTTGTTTAGAGGAAGGGATGAGTAAATCACAGGAGCAATTAGTCGGATTGGCATGAGGAAGGTGTAAATCACAGTTAAGGCAGCATGGTAAATCGACTAACAGCATTGTGACAACCTCAAGAGCGCCTAGACAAATGGTAATAACACAAAGTCTGCTCTGATCCGATAAAAAGGTGCGAAATTGGGGAGAACGCTGCAAACCACGACGAAATGCATGGATGCGCTTGTAACCATTAGAAGGAAAGAATTCTAAAATAAAAATTCGTGGTGTTTGCTGTTAACACATGTAGTGGAGCCTTTTGACTGAGTGGTTCACTTTATTTTATATAAATGAAAATGTGGTGAGCACTCTGATATCCTCCTATCGAGTGCTTCCGGTCGAAGATAACAAAGTTACTTCGGACACACATATAAGCATAAGGCAGTCTGAAGTAATAAATCTCTATCCAACCCGCACGTAGTTTTTATGTTACACATTTATAAATACTTCATACATCATTTGCATGCTTGCTTTGCCCTAGTAGAGGTCGAATCGTCGTTGTCCAAAGTAGAATCATGAGAACTGATCATAATCAAATCGGTTGCGACTCTTCTCTTAATTGAGCCGCCTTGATGTTTAGAGGAAGGGATGGGTAAATCACAGGAGCAATTAGTCGGATTGGCATGAGGAAGGTGTAAATCACAGTTAAGGCAGCATGGTAAATCGACTAACAGCATTGTGACAACCTCAAGAGCGCCTAGACAAATGGTAATAACACAAAGTCTGCTCTGATCCGATAAAAAGGTGCGAAATTGGGGAGAACGCTGCAAACCACGACGAAATGCATGGATGCGCTTGTAACCATTAGAAGGAAAGAAAGAGAAGAAGTCGAACAACCTCATACATCGAGAAGGAGCAATTTTCTTGAAATATGAAATGATTCATTCATGGCTTGGATGATGAGGAAAAGAACTTAAAACGCTCACAGTTCTTTTCACTCGCACTTATCTGGAATTTTGGCTATTTCATAGCCCGTGTCGGTAGCTTCTTTTATTTTACCGGCCACAGCGTCCATAGTGAACGAATCATTGGTGCGACGAATATAACCAGCTGCTGGGATCCGACGAACTTCACAGTAGGTCATTCAGTCAACTCCTCTTTCTCCACATAATCACCTGTCTGAAATGCTTTGTGGCGTATTCTACTTGAACGACGTGATTGCCGTTTTTGTTATGAATGCATTTTTGCGCACAAATTGGCGCGCTAATGTCTCATCAACTCAGACAAGATGTTTTCCACAGTCTGACCTACGCTACAGACGTAAAATAAAAGTAAGTTATAAAAAGCTATGACAAGAAATAGCCTAAACTGCGCAAAATAACCAACCTCCTTCTCGTCTTAATCGCATCAAATGCTTGTTTCAGCAAAAGTAAACTGGTGTAGACACTGGTTATTACCACCTCCACCCACGTCACCTCCGCATCTGCCTCCACCTCCACACTCCTCTTTACATTCGCCAACCCTTCTTTCCATTCCTTCTGTCTTTTTCTTCTTCGTCTCCTCCGTCTTCGCCAATGCTTCTACCTCCACTCTCACTTTTTCCACCACCTTATCTCTTGTTGGTAATAATCTCCATTCAGCTTTCTTCTCCTACCCACTTTTTCTCTCCTTCTCCCTCTGCTTCTCTTACACCATTCCAACTCATGCCCTGCCCTAAGTGAGTTCACTTATACTGGACTTTGCCTTGTAGGAGGCTCAATATTTCAAAATCTGAAGCAGACTTGAAGCATTTTGTACAAATAAAATCTAAATTTTATCTGCACCTCGTGTTCGTCGAACTGCCCTAAATTCCACCTTGTGGTTCGTTACAAGCGGTTAGAAGACTTGCGCAGGGCAAAGGGAATGATTGACAATGCTCGTAATGAAGTTTTACGACTCTGTATTCAGTTGCTCAATGTAACGTTGGATGGAGCTCAAAAGCGAAACAACGAAATGTGGCATGGCGTTTCGTTGATGTCATTGGCCTGAATGTGGTGTTTCACAAGGCTCGAGAAAGTTGATGACTCATTCGAAAATAAATTGAAGCAATGACGGCTTGCACAGACAGGAGTGTGCAATGAATTTCTTGCATTTTAAGCTTAGTTAACATAATCTAATCCACAAAACTGAGGTAAGTAGAAGTTTCATATGAATTCGTAACCAAACGTGCTGGAAATGACTGGCAGATGACTAACCAGAAACACGATGAAACAGGACATGCTGCGCAGTGCCTATATGGCTACTGTGCACATCAATGCAGCGCTTCAATCAATTAACGATATCCAAATTCGCTAGAAACACTTGGCGCATCTCGAGTGTGGTGTTAACGCTAAAAGACCAACTTGGTATCAATTGAACGCACAACCTACTGAAGTCCCTCAATTTGAAATGAAATTACCAAAAATTGTTTAATTCATCGTTTTGGCAGTTGTCCCATAGCTCCACTTTTGAGTGGATCCCTTCAAATAGTCCATGTTTCGGTGAACACATTGCAACAAAGATCAAAAAACGCCTGTCCTTTAGTCTGTTTTCGCACTCACACACCTGCATATTATCCATCTAGAGCGGTAATTTCTTTCTTCTTTCAATTATCTGAACATTCACTGATTTAAACCTGCTCATATCGGCTGTTTGATATGTTGGTTGCTCATTTGCCACATAGTTGTCTAATTTCCGCCAATTCATTTGATTTAACTCCAATTAGCTATTTCAGTTCCCTAGTCGAACTTGCATTTGTTTTACACACATCCATACCACGAAACCCATTCAAGCGTTATAGATGACTAGGAAAATGTGTCGCAGAGCAGCAAGTAATAGAGAGGGCTGATTACCCACAGTGATAATGACTGAAACACTCATTCAATCCTGACTCCAAACTTTTCTGATTCAGTATTATTCACATGTCTATCTAAAACAATCAAATGCTTTTATTCCGTAGCATTGTAGCAATCATATCGAGTTATGTTAGGTGACTCCTGTAAATTTTGCATCCTGACTGATTGAACGTTGGCAATAGATTTCCAAATTTTTTATTCGATGACCGATCAGTTTATGCGGTCAGTTGCACATTGAAGTGCAATGTTATGGCTTCTGGAAAATCACCCTCTCCTCCAAGTTGTCAGGATGTTGTAAAAAATATTTGGGACGCTCTGATGCTGCATCTTAAAATTCCTGACCACAGTTATTCTTGTTGAATTGCCATGCTGGGATGGTGGTGACCAAGATAAAATGAACCACCATAGACGACAATCCTCCGATGTTCATTAGGCGAATTCGTGCACAGGGATGACGGTGACGGTTCGCCGAAACCGGAGCGAATGCCCTCGAGTAACTACTACGCGAGAGCACGGTTATCCCACCACCACACAGCAGAAAATAACCACTCGGCAATGCTGGAGCTCACAGAACATTTTTCCGCCTCATCGCCTTGTTTATACATATACCCTGCCGGTTACTTGCTCGACTTTACTCCCCACTGCCTCGGCCCATCAATTCCTCCTGCCTCTTCCTTTTCAAATTGCTCACCTCCTTTTCACCTTCCCCATGGCCATATTCCACCCTTATTTCCTTCACCTCCAATCCCGATCCTCTACTGCTTCACTGTCACCCTCCATTTAACACAGCCTTAGTACACGTTTCCCTCTCATCCCATTTTCTTTCCATTTTCACTTCCCCATACTACTTCACGTCTTTTCTTTTGCTCACATAATCACCTAGGTTATGGGGAGTGAGATGTCAGCTTTAGGCCACAGCACCAGTCGAATGAGGCTGGCCAGCTGTGAGGCGAGTTCATATATAGACAGAACAGATGCCTAAGCACTCCATGTTTTATTCTTGCTGACCCCTCTGTGAGTCATTCCAAAACCCACAGAAACTCAAAATGCCTCATCCACTCCTACCACCACCTTACAATAGACAATCCATTACTCAATCTACTCCTTCCGCCCCTTAGCTAGGCTACATGAGAGCAACCAAACCATGCATTACCCTTTGTCGCAATTTTCCTTTGCTCTGGACACCTCTATTGTAATGTCCCATGTTCCAATGCTTATTCACGGTACGGGTTTAGATCACTGTTAGGGGCATTCCTTTAAGCGCTGTACGTTTATGCTCCTTTAAATTCCGCTTTGATCAGCATGAAGACAGAAACGCATCTTGGTCAGCAACGAATCAGAATGCAGCATCATTTGACTCAAACATGTAATCAAGCATTAGACATGTCTTGTCCTTCCCTCACCACGCACGGTAACAGTGCGAATTGTCCTAAAGTGTGGATCGAGTTTGCACTGATTAGCTCTACAATACCCAGCTGATGGGACGAGCTGAATCCCTCATCAGTGGATTGGGAAGAGACTCAAGACTGTGTCAATGATGGCAACCACTGCACACTGAAGTGTAACACACCAAACATGCAAGCAGCAGGTGCTATCACTTTCATAGCGCATGTGTCCACGTCTTCTTCATCTCTGTGGTGCATGTGTATCGCATAAGACGTGTCTGATGCTGCATAATAGATTGCGACACGGTTGCTTTCGATGCAAGGATAATGAGTCACCAAATTCTCAGCCTTTATTTAGGCAACCTCTACTAGATCAAGGTTTGGCATTTAATTAATCCAGTTTTGACGATGAAACTGAGTGATTTGTGCAGTTAATAGGTATTCACTCTGCACGCATCACACTCAGACAACATCCTGGATATAATGCGGTTTCTGAGCCAAATGCAATACGGCAGATAAAATAACTGAGAATATCATATATCTAGAGACATCACACGACTGTCCGATACATTAGCACCAAAAAGGGCAAAATGCTAGGTCTAGTCCTGGCGGTGAATTTATGCGAGAATATTCAACTGTATGCCAATCGCGTTTAGGTCTATTCGATGCGGACAATGCAAATTATCTGTAAACTACGCTATAATTGCGAACACACTTTTCACCAAAAAATCCAATTTATTATAAAAATAGACTATAATAAATGCATGAAATGCTGACATATTTCAGTCCACATCTGCAGCATAGAGGATGCCTTAAGTAGTCCGAAAATGCGGCTCTTATATTCTGGTGATCTGAGCAGCCAACCGAGTTTAGGCAATAAAACTGGCTATCAACAACTTGAACAAACTCAACACATCTAGTCTCTTGTAATTATTGCAATTATTTCAAATTGTTGGTTATTACACATTTGTCAAATGGTTGTGTGTCGGCAGATTTATGCACATATCTTGGACAGCGAAGTCTGTGAAGTAGCAACTGGCCATAGAGTAGTTTTGCGAGTTTTTTGTCATAAGAGACCGACTTTCAACATCCGACCGAGATTCCCTGCAATCACAATTTATGTCACCACAAGTAAGCAACCTCACCTAAATAACGTTCTTTGCACGTCTACCCGCAATTGCTAGGCGCCATAGGGATGAGATGCAATCGGCTTCATTTAGGATAATTATTATGGAAGGAACGGTGGATTTGGGTACTGGCTAAAGGCCTCTTCAATTATGTGGTACAATAATCCATTTCAGAATGTTAACCACTTTTTAACGGCGCAAAAATATGGAAGTGGAACAGGCGTGAACAAAACCCTATGACATCAAAGGAGCAACTAAAACCGCGGAATCAAAGGAACTTGAGTCTACTTGCTAGGTGGCAAAATTCTATGCCTCTATCGCAACCGCCATTGCTGTGGAATCATTAAATCGTGCAATGGAATTTCAAAGTATTATGATCTATGGAATTTCATCCGTGTAAGCGGAAATTTTAAAGTCGCTTACAAAATATGTGATTTATGAAGCGATAATAAAGGTCCGTCTGCGCTCATATGTAGCAGTGGGATTTCACTAGCTGCAGATCAAGAATGGCTTCACGGCCATAAAGTCTGCATTACTTACTGTTATTTCTCTCAACTTTAAAATCTTATAACAGCGTAACTAGAATTTGCCTTCGGACTTGCACAGTGAGCAGATAGAGTCGCATTTATTGGTCTAACAATCGGAAATTTGACAAAACTACGCACGGTTCTTTTCCAGTAAGCACCATGTTCTTCTTCAATCCAAAGTGCAGACTGACATTTAGTGTGGCATGGACTCTTTCTATTTGTTGCGATAATGGCCTAGGCTTAATTACCACCAATTCAAAGTCCTTCAGAATACTTTCCAAGACAATAACAACACTAATTACCTGGATCCAGATAACACAGCACTAAATCAACGCCTAAGTATCATTTACGATTATTTTGCAGTAAAAGCCTGATTGTTTGGCCAATAATATACAAGAGTGATATAGGCCCACTAAACTAAACAGAAAACAACGACGCCATTGTAATCGTTTGGTAATGACAACATCTTTTGAACGATGCATATTACTTGTGTCAACAATGTTCTTATCGCCAGAATTTGATGGAACAATAAAAGCTACACCTGCTTTGGACGGACCACGGCTTCGTCGGTGGTTCCGAAAATATCGGAAATACCATCCTCTTGCAATACTCTGCTATCAAGCTATCGAAATGGTTCATTTTGGTCATTGTGAATCACTAACTGCAACACTAGGGGTCAATAATAAAACCCCTTTTTTATTTTGTGCATACCTTCGGTGACGAATCATGCCAATTTACCTTATTCCATCCCAGATCCTTGCTCAGCAGTCCTTCTTAACTCTTTCGCTTTGGGAATTCTCGGGAATCATTGCGTAATTAGTTGCCGGTGTGCCGAATTGTTCTTAACCACTACGCCAGCGACTTTTATTCAAACTTCATGATTTGCATCTAGCAATTTGTGCTATTTCCCTCTATGTTGGTAAACCCAAGTTTAATGGCAAAAGCTAGGACTCCTTGGAATTTCGGTGGCAGTTTTAGGAATGGCATTTGGTTCTGTAAGCCCGCATGAAGAGGATACAGACACGAAGGGCCGAGAATACGCAGTTTCTAATTTCAACGATGCACTGCTTACCAGAATTTGTTAGCCAAGCAGGGTGCACATGCACACGGGTCGTCGGTGGGTCCATTTCTAGCATGGCAATCTGTACTGCATTGATTTCACAAAATGAATAATCACTTCCACAATTTATCGTACATTTCTTCGGAAAACTCTTCGTGTCTTAAAGGGGATGCGAATTGGCACGGTTTCCGCCGAATTCTACCTTATTGAGCAGATGTTTGGATCACCGGCAAAACTGTAATAAAAACAATGGCCGGTTTGTTTAAGCAACATCAGTCTGACGTTAATTGCCTGATTACACTGCCTTCTATCCGAACTCGATTGCGTTCAATGTAAGAAGTATAAGCCACCTATATCTCAGCGAACACACAAGCGAATGGAATGAGTAGTTAAGTCAAAACATCACTCTGACCTAATTGTGGTTCGCAAGACTGTCTCAGCGAGGCAGATGGAAGAAAGTTGGGTTGACAGCAGGAATATTGGCGCATTCAGCAGGGTAACCATTAAACATCGCCGTAAACGGTGTAAATAAGCCCATAAATTTTGGTCGGACAACTTTCTACACTGTTCAAATTGGGCCAGATGGCAGAACTCACCTTGAAGGTCTGTACCAAGCCTGATTTTATTTGATGGCCATTGCAAGTAAAGAAAAGGCCTGAAGACAGTAGATTTTGTGCCTTCTTCGTCCCCAGTCCTAAACGTAAGAACCATTAAAGTATCATGCAGTTTGTGATGCTGCGTGGGTGAGAGCATATCTGAGGTGATGCAATGAAGGCATGAGATTGCGTCATTTGTGGCGTTTTTGCCAACTCAGCTCCACATTCTCAAATACCAACTCACACCACCATGTAATTCATTATACTCACTTTTATACGCCTTTGGCATGTTTATTGTTTAAGTGTTGATTAGGCTTGCAACATTAACTGGATTAGTTGGCTAGAGCTAGCATGCAGGCAGTGACAAAGCAATGTTTAAGCCTAGGACCGGCTATTTTGAGGGCACGACAAGACACTGACACTTGCTAGAATTTAAAGAAGTTAGGCAGATCCCACTTAACTGCGCGTGAAAATGATTGCACCGGTTAACATGAATCTCATTCCAGAATGCAAAAGTGAAGAATACACCTCTTGACGATTCGTTCGTTTTGTTATTGCTCAAAAAAATTCCTGCTGATGTACGGCTTTAGAGCTGAGGTCGAAAAACAATCCAATGAGTCAACCTTAAGTGATTGCAGTTGCTTTGCACTAAAATTGTGCAAGCTCCTTCGTTTAAGCGATCACCTGAATCCTTCAATTCCGGCTAGGTTATTAAGAGAAGATTCGGTTAAGACAACTTACTTTGTTTCGGACAATGCGCGTCCTCCTCCACCCATTTCTTTAGTTCCACACTCGATGCGCAGTTTGGCCGACGTATTACAAATTGCCTTGCATGGTTCAACAACTTTGACATCTAAGTGAATCAACTTGTGATGTCGGACATTTTTTCTTACCTAACATCCTTACCGTGATCATTATCAATTAAAGCACACCACCAAACTATTTGAGTACAAACTTGTTCATATGAGCACAGGTCTGGATGGTGTGCAGGACAAAGATACGCTCTTGTCCTGACAATTTAAATTATGAAGTGACAGCCGAAGCAACCCTCAATCACCTGCAAGTTGGTAGCAATAAGTGACTTATTATTTTCGTGTAAGGAACGCATGTGTACCATCAGTTTTAAATCATCCAGGATTTGGAAAGCATCAGTACTGTATAAGTGGAGGCCTCCACCGACTTTGACGATGCTGGATCGCCGACCTTAGAAAGAATGCATTTCCTTGGTTCCTACGCGACGACGTGGTGGTTGAGTTAATCGCATCGCAGGCAGGACGCACTCAGCAATGTCAGGGCCAACCTAGCATTGCCTTCTCTTTCTCTCACCATCGAAGCGCATAATTTTGGGTCGCTTGCCTGCCTCCACTCCCCACTACCTTACCCTATCACCTCTTTAGCCTTTTCCTTTTCCATACCCAACCCACCTCCATTTTCACTAACATCATCACTCCCTCACTAACCATACTTTTACTCCCGATCCTCTACTTATGCATTTATGGTAGAAAGCCTTGCTCTCGCCCTCCATGCAACAGCCTTGGAACACATCTCCTCCTCATCACCACCCCTTTGAAATTTCTACTTCACGTCTCTTTTTCCTCCCTTCTCATCATCTACCCTCCATAACACTATTAAACTTGTGCATATCATGCTGATTTATTAAAAATACAACTTTCTGTCACTCCACGTCAGCCTCACTTATTTTGCTTAACTCATACGAACGATTCTCTTTCCCTCATTCATTCACGTGCCATAACAAGCAGACAATAATTATGCTTTATCCAATTTACCTTATCCTACTCAACTAACCCCACTTTGTTGCTGCTTCAGCCAACTTTGGCAATCCTATCTGCACAGTTTTGATCGCTGGAGTGCTGAGCCATTCCATATAGACAGCAGTTTATTCCATCCTTTTATCTTCCTAATGAATCAGCTAGAACGTCAAAAGCCCACAGGGCAGATGAGCAAAAAGAGTGAGTACAGTTTGCGAAGCTTCCGAGTAGCATAGCTTTTGGACAACGTAAAAGGATTTCTGATGAAGTCGGTAGTAAACATGGGAGGTGCTAGCGCGATACGAGCTTCACTCGTTCAATATTGAGATGTTTCGAAGTTCACATAACACCCGGTTACTTTAAGAAATACTTGGCAGACATTGTAGTGAGACGAGACAAGAGGAGTCGGGGCGTGACTGACTGACGTTCATATGCTTTGATGTCTAGTTCCCTGATGGCAGAGACGACTTCGCACAAGTACCACAGGGTTGCAGTCACAGTTAAAGTAAGACACGATATCTGGGTGGAGAACTTCAATTAACTGCGTTTATGGGACGATACAGTGGGAAGGAGGACGTCAAGACAGGGTGCAATCGGTAGACACTCTACCAGACATCTTCTGAAGGGTGTCTTAAATTGCTAACCCCTACCTGCCTTACGGAAGACCGCATAGCAAAAAACCGGTTGACCTCATGCACGAAACTTGATGGTGGTATGAGTAGCGACTGTCCAAAACGCAAGAATCACACAGAACTAAAGAGAATCGACTTTTGCCAGCTTTTACCATGAAAGAAGTTGCCGTGACCATCGCTGTCCTTTAATCTCTAATCAAGGTTACCGTCATTCGACTACTACATAGCCTGTGTCGATTTCTTTCACCCTACAGGTGAGCTATTTTTAGATTGGTAAGGGTGACTCAGGGGTGACTAAATAATTGAAACATTAATCAGCGGGGAGCACGAAGGGGACGGGAAGGCCGTGTCAAGAAAGACTCCTTTAGGTAGAAGTGTGATGTCTTTCGAAGCTTCACTCTGTCTACAGTAATAACTATTTCGCTGCGGTCTCGACCACAGTGAAGACGGCAAACATGACCTTCACTAGTTTTATCCATCAATGCACACTTAAATCAAGTAGTAATCCACATACCTCATAAATTTTTAGCGGTTTGATTGAGTAAACAGGGGTCCTTCCAATCTAGCCCTGTTAGCTGACGAGTGACGTCTTCCTTTGACACTGTGAAATTGTTCCGCTGAGGTCATCGGCACCCAATTTAGCACAGTTCTCAATTGGTAATGGCCTCTTTACCGTCTGCTGATGATCTTAGTGGCTTGCAGCGATGCCTTAACAAATCAGAAACATACCAAAGAAATTTGCAGACTTCAACTACAAATGAAGCACGCAATCGTTTTAAAATTAGGCTTCGCAATTGCCGTTTGAACACAATCTCCCTTGCTTACACCTTTGCTGAGAGGAAGAATCTTTCACTTTTGCTTCAACTTACGTCAACCTAGTCACTGACCAAGGAAAATCATCTAAATGTATCAAAAGACAGAAGCGGACACTAAGGGATAATAGATCTACTTCTTTCTCATTTCTCACATGTGCATTATGAATGTCGTCTTGCATTTTAGACCACTTGGTTGCTGAGTTGTAATGTTAAACCACAATCCTGCTGCAGCTTTAGCTAGATGGCTAAACGTATGCTTCATTATTTCCAAAAGGCCAATTTATTAAAGTACCACTGAATTCCTCATATGTGGTAAAATCCAAGCAGAAACTCACGCTTTCTTAGGACCAGCAAGTAGTGGCGACCGAGACCAGTCGTTCTTGCTGTAAAACCCATTTATATCTCTCTAATATTACTGCTTGAAGGAGATAGTTTTCACCCCATTTATGACATCAGGCAATTCCTTGCGAATAATAACTCTATCAAAAGTGACAACCTAGACAGCAATGGTTTCTTGCTGTTTTTAGGACCGAAGCATGTTAAAAGGACTGAGGTTTTGCAATTTCTCCATGGAAAAGCATTGTTTAGTTTCCATTATGTCAACGTTTCTTTCAGCCTATGTTGATGATATGAGGCTCCATTGCATAGAGCTGTGTAAGCACATTCCTTCATTTAAGTATATTAAATTGAAATTAAATGGTTCCTTGAGTTAGGAATAGTGCTTACCAATTTTGCTAGAATAGATCTTTTGTTGAACATAACATCCTTCACGTTGAGGTCAATCCAATCCTTCTCTGGGGTTTCACTTATTTCAACCCCGACGCCTATGTCACGCAGTCATCCTACGCTATCCTCCAGTTGATTTACTTGAAAAGGAGGTGAGATTCTAAAGAATCTTTACTCATTCGCTAGTGTTTAATGTCCAGGATTTGTCAGTAACGTAATGACGGTAATAAAGACCTTCGTGTTCAACCCTTGCCCATCTCGATGCTGAATGTTTTTCGGCTTATGCCATTGGCTATTGTGTTTGCCATAGAAAGTAACTCATGTTCCTGGGCTATAGGATCATTTAAGTTTCAAAAGATCCCATCCTCTTGCTGAACTTTTAGGCCGCGAATGGAGATGTGGCGGTTATTCAGCATTTATCTCAAGACTTAACAATTATGATAATCAGCCCCTTTTAAACATATAATGGCATTAGAGAATACTATGATGCAAATGCTTTCAACAGTCTTCTTACAGTACTCATGGATGTTCACATTCTAAAGGGCAAATCACCTGCGCTCCAGAGCGCCAAATTTCATGGCCTTTAAGGAATCTTGCAATTCATGCCAGCACCACAGCAGAAAGTTGCTTGGCATCAGCTCCACAATTTCGAACTTTACGGGTCAAAGTCTACACAAATTTACCCACTTAGCGGTTTTATGCTCACATCATGCCAGCGTAAGATTCACAGCTACTTTGTCTTGTTTAAAATGTGGCGATAGTGGTAAGAAACAGAAGGCCACTCCCAAAGAAGATGGATTAATGATGACTATCGATGGTGATAAGGAGCGACTTTTCAAGCCACCAACTATCTGCATGTATACGGAACCCAAATAAATATGCTAGAAGAATTGATCCTCACCATCCGGAGATGCATGTCACTTCTATTGGTATTTAGGAGTAGCGGCTCGATATTCGAATAAATGAAGCATATTATTTTGGCTTGACGGGGTCAGCAAAATAGACAGTCAATCAGACAAATGGGCCTGAAGTTAAGGCTCATGTAATTTTCTGGTGGTGCCTTGTCAGTGGCAATCAACTTAAAGCGGAACTTATAACCAGCTCGTAATCATATATTCAGAAGCCGTCTGCTGTGAATAGCAGAGAGCACTGACAAGTTACGCACTAGAGTCCATGTAGCTCTTGCGAAGTAGTAGGAAATCGTAAAGGATTGCATACATGCGGCTGATGGCAGTAAGGATTCGGAAGAGCAAGTTCCAGTTTAACGGAAATCTAACATTAATTCGGGGAAAAGTTTAATTCCTGATATTTGCTTGAGGTTCTGAAAGCGTGTATTTATTTTCAAGGACACAAGCTGCTCGATTAAAATGACTTGTTAATGGTCTGGTTAAAGGAAGTTAGGCAGCCTTTCAGGAAGTGAGTTCTTGTACTTCACAGTCTAGAGGCAAACTTGTGCACGATTTTGCTCTATTTGATCTCATTCATTATATCGCCATAATTGGGAATAATCCATTTAAATCACTTTTAGAAGTTGTTAATTCTGTCAAGACTAAGTGGAGATTTATTAAAGCAATTAAAGTTTGGATAAATGGCGAAATCAAATCCACCTCTTTTTCTATCAAGCAGCAGTTTTAAAGAAATCGACCATAGACTGCTTGAAGGTTTGCGGTGTTATCAAAATATACTGATTGTCTGACATGCATCTGCTATTCAATGACCTAGTAGACATAATAAATCACCAGTGGGTCAAGACTTTCGTTGACTTTTGAAGCATAAGCAAGGAATATCTGGAACGGAAGGGGAATAAAACCAGTCTTGCATTCAGTAACTGACAAATAACTTGCACGCCAATCGGATGGCCAGTAAGTTGCTTCAGCTTTCGCCACGCCTTCCCCAATGCATTGGTGAATTTGAAAAGTCAAATTGATGCACATTATCACATGCCTGAGTTGCAAACTGGAGGAAAGCATGAGGTGGTATGTCTGCTCAGTAACTTCTGTCTGTTGCTCTTTAAACGTACTAATATAAAAACCATTGGTGGAACCTGTAAGAGGTGATTTGAGCCTTTCTACCCTATAAATGGAGATAGATTGAGCTCGGAGACCGCTAGAGCGTTAGAGTGTGGGGAATAGGGTAACAGAATCTGCCACTTAGAAAGGACAACTAAATGCTTCGATGTTTGCATCTGACAAAGTAACAGCAAGTATATCTAGCTAAACAAGATCCGCTACCTTGGGTGGTCGACGAAAATCAAGTAACGCTGCCAATTAAGACTAGTTGGGGGGCAAAACTTATGAAGGCTAACTGCAATCCCTAAAGGGTAAGTGAAAACGATGACACGTTTACTGGCTTACCCATTGATGTTTTGACGTTTTTTAAAAGGAAAAATAAGGGATGAAGGAGGGAGTAAAATGGGTGGGTGTGAGTAGTGGTTGCCTGTCGTGAGATGGTTAGATGGGGTGGGTGAATGAAGCATGGTGAGGGCCTGTGAGTTATGGCAGGTGGCTGAGCGAGGGGATGATTACCAGTCGGACGACTCAAGGTGGGTCAATGAGATTGACGTAAAGTGGCAGAAAGGTGCACATAAATAAAATAAGCGTTTTCCAAGACCGTGTCAAATAGCGAACAAAAGTGAAGCTGTCTGCTGTGGATGTATAAGTGGCGAATTGGATGTAGAAGTGAAGGAAGTGAGATTTCTTCGAGTATGGGAAAAAGGTGAGCAGTGTGAACATCCGTAGATGTCTCCACTTGTGTGGCATTGATGCTTACTGAACCCTTGAGAATTCGAAAGGATGATACCATGTGTACCTAGCTCGGCCGTGATGAATGTTACCTATCGCTACCAACTTGCAGGTGATCGAGATCGCTTCGGCCATCATTTCAAAATTGGATTGCCAGGACAAGAGGGTATCTTTGACCTGCACGCCAGCCAGATCTGTGCTCACAGGAACGACGTTGTCCCCCTATGGGATTGGTAGCATGGTCCAGCAGATAGCGTTTAAGGCAAGGGTTTTGGATGAGGAGGAAATCGAGACTCCAAAACTCATTTAATGGGATGCCAAAGCAGATGAAGCATGTGAGAGTTGTGATAGGTCTGCTACAGTGAGCATCAAGTGCGGAATAGAAGGAATAGGTGGAGGGGGATGCGCGTAGACCGAAACAAGTTGGGTTGACTCAATGGAATCTCCTTGTTTTAATTGCTCAGCTTAAATGAGTCGGTTCGGGTGATCTTTTACACAAAGGAGTTGTGCAGTTATTTTAATTTAAACCAACTACAAGAGATTTGAGTGGATTTAACGGATTCTTTTTGATCTCAACTCTAAGGTCTTAAATGAACAGTGACTGCTTTAAGCAACAGCAAAATTAACATGCATTCTAAAAGTGCGATTTCCATTTCTTTATTTGGGTTTTGACTTATACTAATTGGTGCAAGCGCTTCCTTTACGTGAAATTAAGTAAGGACCACTTAGCTCGTCAAGATTCTTACAGGTACCGGTGCCTTTTCGTGCTCGGGAAACGACTGGGCCAAAACTTGGACAGCCCCTTGTCACTGTTTAACTATTGCTTGCGGGCGAACTCCAGTTAATTAATCCATTTAATCCTGCATGATTTACCGGTGGTTGAGCAATAGACATGCCGAAGGCGTAAGAAAGTAACTATGAAGAATTAAATAGTGTTGTGAATTGATGTATGGGAATGTGAAGTTCATGTGGTGAAGATTTCATGAATAGCGCAATCTCTTGCCTTCGTTGCATCACCTCAAATACGCTCGCATCCGAGCAGCATCATAGACTGCATGATCCTTTTATGCGTTATGACTGGCATTGCTTCATAGATTTACGGATGAGGATGAAGAAGGCGCACAATCTACTCCCTTCGTCAACTTTGCTAGCACATTTTTATTCCGTATCAGACGTTGTCTTTGCCTGCAATACCCGTCAAATAGACTCAGACTCAGCACAGACCTACAAGCTGAGCTCTGCCATCCGGCAGAAATTAAAACTGCGGAGGGAATTAATTGATCATAATCCATGGGCTTACTCATGACATCTACGGTGATATTTACATTCCTGCTGCCAACTCAGCCTTCTTTCATCTGCTTCACTGCGACACCTTCCGAACCACAAGTAAACCAGAGTTATCTCCTAATCTAACTAATCGCTCTAATCGCCCATAATGAAAAAGATTAATTGGATAACAGATATGTACTTGCATGTAATCTTTGTGTGCTTGCCAAGCAATAGATGGCACATGCCTCCTGCATGGGAAGCAATAATTCTTAAGTAAGGGGTGTCGTAATCAAGTGAGCAACAGCAGGCTGATGATGTTTAACCAAATCAAACCATTTATTTTATAACAGTTTCGTCGGTGGCGCAGACTTCTTTTAAATAAACACCATTTACTTAACGCAAATAAAAGGTGCGAAGTGGAAGTTTTACAAAGTACGAGGGTGTAATTTGGCAGACTTTGTGCTAATTCGTACTCATTTTAAGACATGAAAAGTTGTCTAGAGCAATGTATGGAAACTGTAGAAGTAGATAATCAGTTTGTGAAAGCAGCACAGTATTGAGCATCACGCGAGAAATGAGCCCACCTATGACTTATGTGCATATGTATCCTACGTGGTTGACGGATTCTGGTAGCCAATGCGTTGTTGGAATTAGAAATTGCGCTTTCTCGAAACTTCATTTCCTCATTATGCCTATGCGAGATTACACAACTAAATACCATTCTTAGAGACTGCTACCAAGATTCTAATGAATCCTAGATTTTTGACATCAAGCTTTGGTCTGTCAACCTTGGGGAAGATCATGTTAATCGAAAAGCACAAACCACTGAGCTCAAATAAAAGTTGCTGGTGGAGTGGTTAAAAAAATTTACCGCACTGGTAACCGTTCCTGAAATAACTCTTGTGAACTGAAAGATAAAAGAGACGAGAAGGACAGCCAAACAAGGATATGTGAGAGAATTAGGAAAATTTGCATGATTTGTGACGACCAGCTAACACAAAGACGGAAAATCACTGATCTTAAAGATGACCGCTTGCAATGTAGCCAGTGATCTACAATGAACAAACTAAACTATTTTGATATTTTGAATGCATGCTATTGTGCAAAAATGAAGTTTTGACATCTTTGGAACCACCAACGATGCGGTGGTCCATTGGACGCGGGTGTAAATTTCATTGTTGCATAAAATTTTGGAGCTAAGAACAGGGCTGACACAAGCACAAAACGATAACAATGGCATCAATGCTTTCTGTTTAGCATTGTGATCCTATGTCACTACTGTACATTGTTAGCCAGACAATCAGGCTTTACGACTTCAAAAATAATTGTATAATGTAACCCAGCAGTGACCTATTGCCGCGATATTTGAATGCAAGCAATTAGTGTTATTTTTTTCCAGAAAAGAACTCAAGAGAGCACTCGAGTGGTGGTAGTTAAGCTTAAGCATGTCTTGTGATAAGTAATGAAACTCCATACCACGCCAGGAAACTAGTGCAATATTTAAATTAAAGAAGAAGAATATGAATTTTAACCGCAATAAAATTAGGCGTAGATGTGGTGATTTTACGATTGATAAGGTAATAACTACGATTTTATCCACGCATATGATTTGAGGATGTAGGGAGCTCTGGCGATGAAAAATTGCTTGCAAAATTACTAAGCATAAGCTTTGCTTTTACAAAGCCTTAACTGTCAAATAAATGTACCTGAAACTGCCACTGCACAGATAGTTGACAACTGAGTAAGATACCAGCAGACATTTGTCAGCTGCAAGAAGAGCATAAGGTTAGATGCTTTGTGCGCTCTATTTGTTAATACCTGTTTTTATCACCCAAATTCAGTTAGCTGGTCGACTCAAAAGATTTAAAAAAAAAACATTTTAAGGCTAGTTACGGCATCCCATTTATTGCTCACGTGCGTTATGATACATAAGATTTCCATGCATTTAATGCTGTTAATTTTCTTTCGTGACAGGTGCGTCAAAATGAAAACATGCGTTTTTAACTTTGCAATGGTTCACGAAAAATTTGTGCTTTATGCGTCGATTGCACCCAGACGAATTTGGCACACAGTTGAATATTCTCGCGTAGCTACACTGCCAGTGGTGCAAGTGCACCGAATATTCATGGAATGCAGCTAGGCATGCGATATTCTCATTTGTTTTTTTCGGCCTCATTGCATTTGGCTTTTAAACCGCATTATATCCCGGACATTCTTGAACTGCGATGTGAATTAATCTAATACAAAACCATTTTTAAATAGTGGGTGCTTAAATAAGTGCTGAAAAGCTGATGGCTCATTAGGATAAAGGGTGCCGCGGTCTAGCACATAGCATCAGACAAATAGCACTAAGACTTTTAAATCAATTGGCTTTGACATGTTTCCATTTATTAACTAGGTGACTGATTTTTATTAACTACCGTTTATTTGATGCAAGTGAGAGGCTTGAAGATGGAAGCTTCATAAAACATGAGACTGAAGTTAAACAGGCTTTCTGTATATTGACACTCTTGATAAGTTAAAAATAGGTTTCTGAACCAATGCGCAGAAATTGTGGAGACAGCTAATCTTTTTTGCAAAGCTTGATAACCATATATTGAAAACACGACATTGTAATTACACCATAATGTCAATGGTATCATTGTCTTCTGTTCAGTTTTGTGAACCTGCAATGGCTGGTGTTGCTTCGATGCGGTGGCATTAGGGTTCAAGCAGTCAGCGTTGCTGCCTTTTTGAGAAACTAGCTTTGTTAGCAAGTGCATTATTTTACCGATGTCATTTGATCTCTTTCATCCAACATCAACTCATTTTGACAAAAGTGCTCAAATGGTGCTTGATAAATTCTAAAATGTTTCGATGGGAAACTATGAAGTCTTGCGCCATATTAGAGAAGCAATCCACTGTTCTCGATTGAAGAAGAGCGTGATATTTGCCGCATCCCCATTGTTGTTTTGGTGATCTCCCCATGGTTTATTCAATGTCTACCACTCTGCCCACGCTTTCAGCAAATCAGTAGGCGATTTCTAGTGACACTTCTAAGGGTACATTTATGTCAAGAAAATAACAGCAAGAAATGCAGATATTATCTAGAGCCGTTTGCGAATTTCCATGGCTTTGAGCATGCGTTGGTGATTGTTTGTTTTACCCCATAAATTACAGGTTTGTCAACTGGTATCATGACTCAGTCTTCTCAGTCCATGTGACTTTATTCGTTCTCTTATTGTTAGAGCTATTATTCACGCTTGCTTCACTTATTCCATTTCTTACTTTGATCCAAAATTTTGTGCATTTTGTAAAGCCTCATTGTGCCCGCGCCTCAAACCAAAGTTCCTATAATCTAACAAGCCTTGCACCAGGAGATGAAGAACACCATTACCTCAACGTATGGATGGGCCCCATCGGCATCTACTTTTATGTACGCTCATCATTCTGAGCAATTGCGGATAGTAATTCAAAAGATGTCCTTAAGGTGAGCCTCCTTATTTGCAAGTGTGCAAGCTTTTACCACGTGATGATTAAATTCTAATACTTTTAAAAGCCCTCAAAGTCAACTTGTGATGGTACATGTGCGCAACACTGTCCTTCATCGCATGCACCCTCAAAGTCGTCGCTGTCGAGGATATGCTTGTACACATTCCCTTGATTAGTTAGTTGACATCTGTGTAGCACTGTAGCAGGCATTAACAAAAAAAATGTAGGTATCGGGCATCACATGAGGCCGGACGAGTTGGGTCTCAATTCTTTTTTTGAAGTTACATGTTACCTAGACTGCTTGAATCATTCCTGACTGGTTTACAACACACCTAAGAAATTTAACCATCAGGATGTAAAAGACAATTCCGTACTGATTACGAAGTCGCAGATGCTGTTAAAATGCCTAAAACACATCAGCCTCTCAAACTTATGGCGATTTCATATTTTATTGCACAAGCTCATGCAGTAAAAGTGAATGTAGTTTAATTGCGCACAGGTCTTTTGATAGTGCACAAAAGCACTACTTCTTCCATAATGGATTGTTTGAAGTGAAGTGGAGTACAATTCATCCCTAAAATCCCTAACAATTGCAGGTGGACGTGCAAAGGACATCATTCAAGTACGACTTTCTAACCTTAGCTGCATAAATTTTAATTATAAGAAACTCCAGTTTAATTTTTAAGGTAAACTCTCATAAAACTATGGTGTGATAATTCGCTTTTCCAAGACCGTCACAGTCAGAGCAATGTGCATAAATCTGTCGTTGCATAGTAAATTGGCAACCGCGCAAGTTGTCAGCAACTATTGGTGGGCAATATGTAATAACTGCAAGAATAAGATAGGGTTAAATGAGTTATGTTCTGGCCGCTGAGAGCCAGATTATGTCCTGCATTTATTTAGTCAAGCGTATTGCCAGAACAAAAGGAAATGTACCTTCTGTATTACATATTTGTTTCTAGTAATGTCAGCTTTTCATGCATTCAGTATAGTTCGATTTGAGTACTCAAAGCCAAGGCACGATTTGTCGTCTGAGTTTACAGCGCCACCTTACAAGTGAAACCAAGTAAGCATATCAAATTTAAATGTGCATTTGAATTGGAGGTACTGCTCTGGATTTGTCGCATATTCAGAAAATTAGCAACACGTTATAATTCTGCGTCATGGGTAACGCCTTCCCTACCTAGATACACCAACGTCAACGAATTGTGGAACCGGATGTAGGATGACCTTCCGGGGACACATTGGGTATGGAGAGTGTTGGAAAATTGTGTCGAAGTGGGTGATTGGACTGCCCCAAAGTGCTTTCAGAGGCATAAACACTTCATTAATTAAGGCCAGTATGGTAGCTACTCACAATTTTCTTTTAACAATTCTAGCATATTTGATAGGATTCCTTTCCGCAGATTTTGTAAGATTTCATGGCAGTATATTTCGATGCAAATGTTAAGTTCCCAAAGCCGACTCTACGGCAGTGACTCCACCTCATGACACTACCAGCATCCATAATTCGAGGAGAATATACTTTTATTCCGGCCATTTTTGGGTCGTTGTTCATGCTCTTACATTGGTGAATGCATTCGTTTGAACTACCAAAGGTGACAAGCTGTTGGAGTACATGAAAACAAACACCTTACTACCTCTTTTGCGTAAATTAAACATTTTAGCTTCATTGACTAGTTTTCTTCTTCAAAACTAAGGATGAGTGGTTAATATGCTTGGGCGTCCTTCTAAGTTAGATGCAACGGCTAATAAACTTGCAAAATACGCAGGCTAAAATAGTTAAAATGATAAGCTTCAAAGTTTTAAGCAAGATCTCTAGTTTGTCATTTATGGAATGACGTGATCGCTTAAGGCAGTATGTGCAAAGCATCAGGAGTTTTCCAATGGCACAATATATTGTCTGAATTTCTTGCTGAATGTTCCTTAATTTAACTGTGCCCCTTAGCGGAGTCATTAGGATTCGCCAACGGATTTGCATAATGCGTGGGTTAAGTTGCAGGCATTGGATTAATCATAGAAAGGCCACCAAAACAACGCCGAAGGGTAATGCAGCAAACGTTGCCTTCTACTTCAATCGTAAATATTGGGTTGACTATCCAACATGAGTACTTTAAAGCTTGTCAGCCACCACTAGATTGCCTTTGTCAAACCGAGTTGATATGGAATGAAAGGGTTCAACAGACATCGGCAAAATAATGCGCCTGCTTACAAAACTAACTTTTCAGTACCGCTGTTTGCACTGACGAGTGTCAACTATGGGATCGGGGGTAAGCGGGTCAAATATGTCTAATCTTCAAAATAATGCAAACCGAAATATCATCTCCTTATCATTGTCTATGTAATAAATGAAAACGGGAATGAACGAGTAAAACGATCAGGATGCTCAAACATGTTTTTATTGTTTTATTACTATTTAGTGCGTAAAGATCCTCCCACTATGCAAGAAATTTAAAATGTTACGGAGTGCACGTTTATTCTGTTTTGCAATTTTTCCTACGTTGTCTCACATTCTCTAATATTTTGCAATCAATGTTTGACAAACACCTACTTCTGGCAAAAACCGTTTCGATAGCTGACACCGTTAATATTAATCAAAAGTCAAACTTAGGTAAAAGAGTGTAATTTTAGGGTGCGGACCACTTTTCACCTAGATTTTGAGGGATGTATGCCTGTGTAAGTGGTACAGGGTTAAGATAAATGCTGCCATTTGCTTATTTTTAGCTATTTTGTCGTCGCGTTTGGTTTGGCAGACTTCTAGATCACCTGCGATTGTACTTTTTAAGACATATGCTTGGTGTTTTCACAGCTGGAAGTTACTAACCTTTCGCCTACTGTTTGCCTCCTCTCCCAAGTATTGGTATTCGCATGGATAACTGATTAGTAGACGACCATCAACTCTCTTTGCACCTTAGCTAAAGGACTAACTCCTCGCCTGGTTATTTATTTTTAAATATGGTGAAATGTGAGGTGCGCTCCAGGCGAAATGCATCTTTTAATTTATTAAAATCATTCAACTGGTCAAATTTGCAATTCTTGCCACCACGCAATCATATATTTAGGTTTTGAGGCTTCGTGATTTCTGCACTAGCTTTCTTCCACTAGTATGAAGTAATAGTCATCAGCATCTGAGAATGAATTTATGCATTGTTACAGTTATTATCAACTTAATTATCTCAAGGTATTTTTCTGGAGGGGCAAATGCGGTGTGCGTGGCTTCAGGTCCAGGATGGTTAGCAGGGCTCTGACCTCAGGTGGAGACTGGGCGCTGCACTTTGCTGTGCTTAAGCCTGCAGTGGACTTTAATAGGCTCTGCTCAGTTGAATGGTTTTTGTCAGTAAGAAGTCCTCCATCGCCTTTCCACTAAAACCCTAGTCTTTTATTTACTCCTCTACCTTGCACTCTCCACCTACCTTGACGCTTGCCTTCTCTTCCTGCATCCTGTGCTGACGAATCAAGCCTACATCTTTTTTCTCTTGTTCACATTGCTCTCCATTTTCTATTACATTCATGTCACTTCATTTATTCTCCCTTCCAGTCCCTTCTCCATCCAATCCCTCACCCTCTCTTCTCATATCACCTGCATTACGATGTCTCACTAGAGGCACGTCACCGTAGCACGAGATGCACTATTTTATCGCTGCTAAATGTTGGATTGAGTGTGATAGGACGCAACTGGCGGCTTGCACGTCAATACTGCTTCCTGGATGCGTTCCATGACTTCGGTCACTTCGTGCGCAATAACGACTGGAAGTCTACAACACACTTTCTGAACACGCTTATTTGGGGTCATTTTAGTTGCTTGAATGACTACCATATGATTTTCTTCTCGCTCTTTGTGAAGGTAGAAGGTGGTTGTATGGCCATGATTTAGCAATCTGTTTGTTTCTGGATTAATTGCAAGATCTTTGGAAAAAGGCCGTCGTCCTAAGAGTACTGCACTCTGGTGCAGTGCGTCTACTTTATGACTAAACAAACCTGTTTTTTAGTACACACACGAGCAATTTAAATTATAGGCTATTTCAAATGCATGTTTGGCCAGCATTTACCACATTGACGTTCATAAATCGCTCCATTTTTAATTCTGGTATTCTCAGGTACGTTTGACTTCATTCCCTTCCCAAAAAATAAAATAAAAATTCATAAAAAAGAGAGATCCTGCAAAGAGCACGTCAAAGACTACTTCGAATCCCTCAATTATGACAACTGGTAGATCTACATTCACTAATTTAACCACTGCGATCCGGTTTACTTTCTTGGTTCTAATGCCCGCGTGAAAAGTCATGCAAGTCCATGCAAAGGTCGACTCATAATAGTGCCGTCCTTTACAAAAAGAAAGTCCCAAAAGGTTGAAGGTGAACGCTATATTGCTACATTAGGCGGCCTCACCAGAGAACTCCAACACAACAACACATACGACCCAGCAGTGTGTGAATGCATATTTGTTTCAAAGGTCAAGAATAAGCCATTCCATTGGCTTAAGTTATGTTACAACATGCTTATAAGTACACGTACGTGGGTTGTGGATGCAACTTTTTTTCTGGAAGAGAGATGCTGTCTCAACTCTGCCTCACTTTGCTGGCGATTTCATTCTTACATGAAGATTTTGCACTGGCAACAGGTGAGATACCTTCTAATGATTTATTATAATCGGCATGAAAAGTGTTTCTCAGTATGTAAATGGCTATGGAATGCTTTTAACCCGTTCGCATCATATCACGCCACATCCCGTCACAGTCAACCCAACTGTATGCCACTGTGTAGGCTCATTCATTTCCTTGGTGTTTTACTTGCCACTCATCCACCTTCACTTCTTTTCTCTTTATCGTAACAGTGCCAGTGAACTTACACATACTCCATAGTAAGTAGAACATTGTCTGGTTTGGTTTGCGTCCATTTACTTGGCAAATGTGTAGGATGAACCGAATTTCGCTACAAGTTTCCATACATTGGAGGCGTCAGGACAACTTCTCACTAATACTTTGTTGTTTGCAGGTTTTATTCAAGGTTTTAATTATAAAGAAGCATAAACTGATAGTTTTGAGATCTTAGTAAAGTTCATCAGTTCTGAGCCACTAAGTCTGTGAAAGTTATCAATCGTCCTTAATGTTGAAATGCATAGATACCATATAGAGAGATTGAGTTTGTTAGTAACATGGAGTCGCTTTGAATGGGATTCCATTATTTGATACTTTTGACGTCTTAGTAAATCCCTTAGTAGGTGAAGTAGCAGACGCTAAGCTTCCAAATCCCTCCTGATGCTTGGTCATTCCTCATCCATCTCACTTAGCATGAGCACTTGAGAGCATATTGGAACTAAGGAAACTTTAGCACCTCACCAGCAGCAATGCCAAATCAGTGCATTTTTATTTTTCCAGACCCTAGTGCTCCGCAGAACGTAACAATTACACTAGTCGGCTCTAACATGGCACGCATTAGTTGGGAACATCCGATTCGATCCAAATACATTATTTCTGGCTATCGTGTCAGTTGGACATTCAACAACAAGAAGCAAAACCATGCTGATCTCGCATTCTATAATAATTCCATACTTGTTGATTTAATGTCAAGCAAAACCCTCTCCACCATTGTTTGTACACTCATTGAAAAGGGAGCTTCAGACATCTCAGATGGCAAAGAATACCTTGGTGATTGCAGTAGCGAAGTGACTATAACTACATCAGCTTTGGAAGAAGGTGAGTCCCTTATGATCGTTTTGTCCTGGGCTGAACGGTTGCTTGAATCAACCAGATTTAATTAGTGAAAACTCACAGTGATACTTATCTATTACTATTAATTAAGTCCGCAGAACCATTTGCAGCATTGCTCGCCATGAAATCCTTGATAAAGCAGTCAAGTTGCCCCAGTATGCATAGTTAACAGCTAGTAGATATGTGGAAGTTAGTAATTACTATAGAGTGAATCCGTTGTTTTGGATAGAAGAGGAAGAGGTGCCTGTCACGCACACTCCTTCAATGCCGACAACCATCATGACTGGCGCGTCTTCATCCATTGCTATGGCCACTGCAACCTTACTAACTTCCATGGCTCTAGTGCATGCCTGAGCGTTCTCGTGAGCTTGTTAAAGTTAACTATTTCAACTACTCTGAATATTGCAGCTCAATATTTGCATTTATCAGACACACTGTTTATTCTCATTACAGGCTCCATCTATAGGGAGAATGGTCGATTTGACAATTGCCCGCCTTGACTTTCAATAAACGATGCAACTGTTGTATGGAGTTGTTGAATGAACAAGGCATATCTTGACATTTTAATTCATTCTCATCGATACTCAGACGGGTTCATTCCTGTGAGGTACATTCGGCGAAACACTTAGCATCGAATGAATTAAATGGTTAGCATTATGACACTTATCGTGGAAGGTAGTTGAAGGGTGTTCCCAAATCCAGAGACGTTGTATAGAACTTCATAAGTCTTGGTCGTCGTGGCCCATTCCGTCCCTCGTTTCTGGCTGGATCATCTGTTCTGGTCTCAAACCTGCCCACTGCTGAACTGACTGGGGGAAAGATGGCACCAGGGCTACTCACTCACAAGAAAAACCTAGGTTGTTACGTCTGCTCTCCTCGAAAGCTCTAGACCGAATCGCTTCATGCGTCATCTCGCAAGTGCATATCACTACTTCCTCTGATAAAGTGACCAATGTGCTTCACCTTTTTATATGAATCTCATCTCAAAGTGAGAAGGGAGCAGGGAGCGTGGAAGCGGCCAGAGGTGTTAAATGCGGTGTTTGCTGGTTGAGCTAAGAATCAACTTTTGCTGGGAAGCCAGCAAAATCACTTAGTTTAAGTGGTGCATAACTGTAGGATTCAGATCAGCACCATAAAATAATTTCCTTGCAATAAAAGGCGATCTAAAAGCAATAGGCATTGTTGTGAGAACAAAGAGATAATCTGATGGGTTTGTGAAAAGGCCTTATGCCACTTTGAAAGTTGGCGTAAAGATGAACTGGTCTACCCTTGAGAACATAAATAATTACATTTACAGGCACACATAGACGGGTTGTCAAAAGAAGTGTTAATCGCTCAGTGGCTTGAGGGTAGTCTTAGAAAACGAAGAAGATCTGGTCATGGTCAAGAGTAGCTGAATATTCAGTGCAGGTATAAAGTTATTCGATCGCAACCTGTCATACTTTCGTTGCTGTGCTACAAGGCCCATATTCTTCACTGAGCTGAATTCTGTAACCACAGACTCACTTTGGTCACATGACAGCCTCATGCCTCAGTATTGTTTTCTTAAAGGACTGCGTCTCAATATAACGAAAGTTATGTCCTAGTAATCTGGCTCTTTATTGACTGCGTGTTCAATTCCTAAAGGCTATACCTCTACCTCGTGATATGGCCTTCGGGCCATGTCATTTGCCACCAAGCCCTTTTGTACAGTGGTTAGTAGCGTGGATTGCCATGCTACTTTAGTTTATTACAGCGTCATTGAGGACGTGGAGCACTGCAGTTATAAGCTCCTTGTGGCAACTTGTTAGAATCGGTTTGTTTGATGAATACGCTAGTATTCAGCACCGGATGAATAGCGCACGGGCAAGTAAAACGAACGGTCGGCAACTTCACCTCATGTTAATCGGTTATTAATGCAGAACTAAAGGCAACAGCTGACCCAGCATCTAATTTGTATCATATAAAACATAAAAAGTGGGGTGAAAAGGAGAGATAATGGAGAACACTGTAAAACGTTGAGGTAATCAGGTGAAGGTGTGAAAGGTTAACGTGAGCTAGTGCGTCATTGGTTAACCTGTTGGCGCATGCACACAGCCCATGCGACTTGTGTACGCAATATAGTAATGTTTCAGTCCTGACCATGCGAGACCGCCTAAGGATTTTCTTAGGGACGCACGCAACAACGAAAACTTTATAGTGCGCTAAATTGATTATTAGAGGCGCATGTAGATAAGTACCCCAAATGCCCAAAATCTTCACCCGCTAGAGAATTTCTGCAACTTTTGTTAAAGTCCTTCTGTTCTAGGATTCAGCTTTTACTTTTCTCTACAAAATATAGTGGGTTTGCAAAAAGGCTTTCAGACATCAATATTGATTGAAGAATGTAGACATAGGAAGAACCGGACATTGCCGTCAGACCGAGCAATTTGCGAATAAAATCTAACTGCTTAATCTATTTTGCTCTTAGAGACATTAAGAAGCCTTCTCCACCCTGCCTATTCTTTCCAAAAGAATTATTCTATGCATGGAATTGTGTGGTATCGTGAATAAAGTGGAAAACAGTATTGCTCAGCTCACTGGACATCTAGAGGTGAGATATAGGCGCCCCTACTGTTCCCTGTCCACGAACGTTCATGATCCGGTCGACGAAGACTGGTTCCTACTTGCTATCATTTGAGTATCTTTCCTCTATGGAACAGGTTTTTATTGACCACAGATATCTGAGGAACAGTGATGTCGGCACACACACCGGCAGTTACAAACTGCACACTAAATGAAAGAAACGAAGTTGGCAAAGAAGAAGTGGAGGAGAGGTGAAGGCAAACATCTGCATGCATGTCAATATGGTAGAGCCATTATGCCACTCTGCCGGTGCTGGTGTCGTTGTCTGTCCTGGCGTGGGTTCCCTCAAGTCGGGCGACTCAAGCCAAGATCTGTCTTCAGTAAGGAACCGAGGTCTATAACTGGGTAGACCGCTCAATAAATGCGACGGTGGTTTCTGCTTAATTGACCACTCGCACTTTGTTTATAACACTGCAACCAGCCTAGACATGCTTGCCGACTTTGTGTAGCCGCATACTTCTAAGGGCATTTAAGGTCACTTAGTTGTATCTGCATGAATGAACACGTTTGCAAAACTACATGCAACTGTGTTCCAAGGTATACCAAAGTAGTCCAAAAGAAAATTAATTTTACACCCGTATGTTTATTTAAGGTCGCAGTTTATTAATGAACTGCAAAGCTTCAAAAGCCCTAACTCAACTATATTAAAATACTGCTCATGCAATTGCCACAAGTTTAACCAGATTTGATTAAGCAACCCCGCCATTTCACGCCTACTTCTTCTTCTTCTTCTTCTCATCAGCACTTCAACTTTTCTAGATGCATTTTACACATACTGTTGGAAATTATCCTGGTGTCGTATGTGCGGGAGTAGGGATTAATCCTTTGGACAACTCTTGAATACGCTGATAAAATGCATATGATACAGTGTAAATGCCTCCTTTCATTTAATTTTACTTAGTTGAATGCAAATAGTTTTCGAAGTTTGGAGAAATAACTGCCAAGTGCTGTTCAATGAATCGCATTCTGCTGATCGTGACATTCCTTTCTCGAAATATGGAACAATTTTGTAGTAGTAATGTAAGTTCCACTTAATTATTTAGGCTTTGTTGATGAGGCAAAATGCAAAAGCGTGCGTCTTGTTTAATGTCCGGCATTTTAAATCTCTTCAAAGTTAGACGAGATACGGTTTATTTGAGCTGGGTCGTGTAACTTTTGGACCTAAGTTTCTTCAATCTCGGGCTGCTTCACGCATTGAAATGTGCTATTTTGATAACAATGTGAACTGAAAAGTTTAATTTGCAAAGCAGACTTCCATCTTCTGCTCTTACCCGAGACACCCGACATTTGGTTACATGGTGGTAGTTATTCCTCTGAAAATGCAGCTAGCATTGCTGTTCTGTAGAACCTGTTGTGCAGCCGGCAATAAATTAGCAGCTCCGTTAATCACCATTCTTTTCTCTCTTTTATGCCCCTTTACGGTTGCCAAACTAAATTATCTAAGAAGTAGGCGCAAGTGGTATGAAAACAATACATTTATTACAATTTTACACAACAGTGCTACGAAAGAAGAGCAGAGTCGGATTTGGAAGGAAGTGTTTGCATCAGGAGAGCGAGGAAGGGTGGCATATAGTGCTCAAATGGCTAACGTCTCTTGATTTCGAATGCTGATAGCGGTCTACTCCAGCGCTTGATGTATCCTGCATACGAAACTTACTTGTGAACCGGTAGCATAGGAAATACTGTTTTATGGCTACCAAAATGGGGCTGTAGCGAATTAAGCACCGCATTTTAACACAAATGTTTGTAACTTTGTAAAAAACAGCTTTCTAATAGTTCTGATGAAGGTAATTGGTCCTTCATGTGCCATTTCTATACCGTCGCAAATCACAGTGTTGTGAGCAAATGCTGATATTATTTTAACGAATCTTGACGTCCAACCTCGAGTTAAAATCCTGCGCGCAATTCAGCACCGATAGAATCGACTCTGTTCACTTTTTCCTTGCTGTTTAGGGAGACTCCAATGTTGCTGCAAGGTACCCTGGCAAGATTATTCTCTGCCTCCTAGGGTTTGATTGGCATTTATTGGTGCCTTCGGGCGTTTCGGACCACGCCACGTACTCAATGCTGACTTATGCTCCATCACTTATTGCGACACCCCAGTCGTAATTGTCTAGCTTAACATTTTTCTCGCTTTTAAGAGGCTTTATCAGAAAAGTGATAGAGAGGACCCAGTTACAAATCTAATCGGATAATTTAAATAGGATCTTAGATGTCTGAGTTCATTTCACAACTACTCTACACTGTTCAAGAAAGCATGTTGTCAGCATCATTTTATGAAACATGCATAACATGTATTTGGGACGATGATATTATGAAAGCAGGTAAACTGAGTTATGCTGTTAAGAGTGAGAGATGTGGCACTTTTGGCGTTATTTACATTCTACTGACGATAGTTTTAACTGCGTTCAACATCAATGGATGAAATCATTGAAAATTCGGCCTATTTTTGGCAATTTTCAGCCTTCTCATACCATTTTCATTGCACTTCAAATGCCATCTGAGTACGTTAGCTAAACTGCATGCAACTTGTGAGTGCATTTAGCTGAATACCTGGTTTGATTTTGGTAGGATTTGGCTAATCTTGATGCGGAAATCATGTGCCTTGCAGGAGTCTATCAAGTTTACAAATAGACCTAGCTCGTATTGCCATTTTAGTGTAAATCACTTTCTCAAAGCAGGTGCCGTACTGGCTGATTATGTCTCAAGACCCTTGTTATGGACATTCAATGCACAATTGAAGGCTAATAGGGCCGTACTAGTACAGGTTTGACTATTCGAGCAATAAATGACGATAAGCAGTAAAGCTTGCCCCTTTGGACGAAACTCATCAACAAGCCGCAAATTTTTATGCTTCTTGCCAATTTTGCTCAATCCCCAAATTACGTATTCGCATTTCACCAGGCGTTCAAGCACAGGTCTTCACACATGTATAATCTAATCGTGAAATAGCAAAAATGCACTGTCTGACCAAATTTGATCAAAGCTTGGCTTACTCATTCCATGCAAATTCCATGCTGATGGCCACCATCATTTCCGCACCGATGGTAGACACGTTGTGGCTAGTTATGAGAAACTGATTGGGGTTTTTGCAAACGATGACTGACAAAAGCTAGGAGGAAGCAAATATTGTAGGAGTTAGAGGCAGAAATTACAAGAAATCAGCCAGTAACTGACACGAAATGTGGCTCTGAAGCTCATGTCTGCATCGCAGGGAGATAAGCAGGCAATCAAAACTGCGCTAGACGGAATCGATAGGTGGTAGTGACTTCACGGGATAAATGCGTTTTTGAATGGTAACTAGCCTCATTGGGATGAGATTTTGGATCCGTCGGCGTCAAGGATAGATAGTTCTGCTGACCTCAAGCAAGAAGCCTAAGCGGTCACTTATGAAGGGTGCACTGGAGTGTTTTCCATGTCAGAAGTTAAAACAACTTCATACACAACTGCACAAAGACTGTGTAACCGGAATGAGCGGCCTGAGGGTTCAGTGCAGCTGTTGTCAATCCCTGGGCTGAAGACGAAATCCAAATTCTGTATCTTATGTACCAGAGAAGTAGGAAGTTAATCGGCCCTAGGCTTGGCATTGTGGACATATATGTACGGAAATAAAATTAAGTGTAGGCTCTCAAGTCAACGATTTCCCTGCACTTATTTCGTTTTTTTGTTTACATATGGCATAGACCGGTGCTGAAGTCATTAGCTAAGCCAATTGATGCTCAGGTATTTGAAATGCTTATGTGTTAGGCCTTAACATTTTTCCACACTCATTCCACTTTATTAGCCAGCACTAATCAGCTTGAGTTTTGTGGTTTAAATGCGCCAATGTTCATTGAAAACCGCAGTGTTTTGTTACGATCGGGATAAACTAGCACATGCATGTAACATTGATAGACAAGAGGCTATAATGCTGATTCACAAACCACCATTGGTGGCTGTTATTAAAACTCATTACTACGCTATCTCAGCCAAATTTATCGCAGCCACTCAAGTCCGCGCATCCATTTCTTATGTCTTCATAAGTCGAAAGTGCCACAGGCACTTTTGAACCTAAAAACAGTCGCGAATCACAACGTGTGTGACCTATGTCTTGCTCCATTCGCCAACTTCGATTTGCTCTTCCGTCATCATGTGGGAACAAAAGCCTGTGAGTTTGTCTCAGCTAATGTCCGACTCATTCCAGTGTGTGCTCCGTTCTTTAGCCATAGCTATGACGTCTCATGCAAACTAGTCCTAAATTAATGCTTTAATGAACCACACCGCAGTGGCGGGAGCAGTGCATTCAGGAATACACCTTAACTGTCCAGAATGCCAGGCAGCATATGCGACTCTGGGAGCATTGCAAGAATACATGGATTTATATGGTGGCAGTAGGCATTGTTTCATCTATCAGGCGAATTACAATGATTGTTTATCGTGACATCTTGATCTCTTCTGCCTCGCATGCATTTGGTACGAAATGCTTGAGTAAATACTACCAAGCTTTGTTACGTTAGTAAAATTTGTAAGTTAATAGTCATCTTCATGTTGAATTATTTAACTTGAAGTCGGGACTGTTGGTTTAGTAATGCAAGAATATCACCGTCATGATTTTAAGTATGCTGTGGAAAATAACTTATGTTAGCTCTGATGTGGGCGGATCTGAAGGTGCAAGCTTAGTTAGGCACTGCCTGCTAAATATGAAGAGGCAAGCCTTGCACAGCATCGCATTGATCTAGATCCCATCGGCAGCTTTGGCAGTTGTAGACAGTGACACGGTAATATCACATGATCAACGCTTGAGCGTAGATCTGCAGGCCACTGGTTTTTATCGCGTTGCACGTTTGATTTCAAGTGTGGCGAATGCACATTCATTCGCCTGTGTCTCGGTGCGGTCTAACGAGCTGCATTAACTTACCCACGCGGAGGTGCACTTTGCTGTGTGCTTTAGGAACAGACATGTACGACATGTGCTCAGTGTAAGAGAGAATTTTGCATTTAAATCTGATGTTCCATATCTCGCTTGGTGCTATTCACGAGAGTGGAGTCCCATTGAAGCACTAAGAAAATAAGGTTTCAGAATGACCGTAGCGTAGCGAATGAATATATGGCCGTGGAAATAACATGTGCGTTAAAAAGAAGACGACATGGAAGGGCATGGTAGTCTTTGTGGTCGCATGTCACTGCGCAGCACAAGCAAATCGTTATTTTCCAAAGAAGCCTAAAACACGTGAATCGTCGGTAGGTGAAGCTCTGCATATTAGCAGATTGTCAATGGAGTGAAAACGGAAGAGATCAGTAAGCGGAGGAGGCACTTGTGACAATCTTCTAGACCATTTCATTGTGATGTATATTGTAGGCAGGATGACTAGTGGTATGTTTTAATATAACTTCTTACCATCCACATGGTCAGACTGAGAATAAGGAAAAAATACTCACAGCACGATCCGATTTATCGCTGTTTGTTTCATGGAAGCAGCACGACGCCGTGAGGCTTTCACAATGAGCAATACCTTCATGGATGATAGAGTTGAGGCGTTTGTAGGTAGGATTTATGGTTTTCGATTAATCAAATCAAATATTAAATAGTAGACAATTAAAGTTTTGACTTGGTTTAGCGAAATACTGAAGTGCTTAATGTCCAACCTAACCAATAATATTTAACTGTGCCGCTACTCAATGCATCAACAATTTGATGACTGCTAGATTAATTTATTTGTAAAACCAAGGATACGGAATGTAAACAATCAAAGTTTGCATGGGTAAGCTTTGGTGGCATCCATCTGTCTCGGTAAGTTGCAGAAATTAAGCTGAACTTATTCATCCTGCTTAGATAAGACGCATGAACAAGGCGTTTATGGCTTTTGCACTTACAAACCTGCCTCTTCTCCAAATATGGCAATCTCATAGTTGTAGTGCCTGTATGCATTGCGATTGGTGGCTCGGTTAGCCCTTCTAGGTCAGTGTGGAATGAGTATAAATTCACGGAGACATCACTTATGGAATAGGCACAGATTATGCTAGGAGTGGTTGTGGCACCGCTGTGGGCAACACATTGCTCAGGTATGCTTCCACCTTATATCCTCACTGCCAAAATTAGCAAAAGCATAACTGAGCAATATGCTACCTACAGCAGTGCCACAATCACTCCTAGCATAATTTGTGTCTATTCCCCAATTAATGTCTCCCTGAATTTGCGCGGATCCTACACTAACCTAGAAGCGCTGACCGGACAACCGATCGCAACATAGGCACCACAACTATGAATTTACCATATTTGGAGAAAAGGCAAGTTTGTAAGTACGCAAGCTATAAATGCCTTGTTCATACGTCTTATCTAAGCAATGTGGATAGCTTTAGCTTAATATCTGCAACGTGCTGAGACAGATGGACGCCACCGCAGCTTACCTATGCAAACTTTGCTGTGATGCCATAACGGCCTAGTAGTCGAAGAACCAGTGATTAAAAGTGTGCACACAAAGAGGAGGTATGCAATAAGTTGGATCGATTTTGAGGTGAGGAATTTTTATCCAAACAACTTAACATGTAAATGAACACTTTTTGACTATGTGGACTCTTTTGTTTCAAGACCTGGTTTCAAACAGCCCTACATTTTCCTTTAGGTACTCACTATCAGGAATCTCACTCATTCGAGTAAATGTGCTGAGGGAAGTGGAACGCAGGACGACGTCAGGCGATGAGATCGCGTAGACCACGTTTGTTATGCCAGTGAATTGACTGCGTCGGTTTGACCGTATCCGTGCGCATTTACCTTCTCACTGAACAAGCGATGTGATTTGACATTTCTATTTCTTGCAAACGTAAATATTCTCCTTATTTGTGTCGCACGTAAATCAATGCTTTGCAAATGGTTGAGAGCAGGCTTCGGGGTGTGAGCGTGTCATGCTTCCCATTTCCTTTCTAGCGCATATACATGTTACGATCCTAAGATAGTGCTTATTCACATCTTCAAGTATGGGCGGCTGTGGCTGGTAGCACCATCAACTGGTGGGGCAGCGTGACATTTTGGTCCAATTTATATGCGTCATAAACACGCGAAGTAGTTCAGGACTTCTAAAAAACCAGTCTATTGCAGTTTGAGTGTTATGGGGCGTAAGGTTTCTGTGTCTCTGCATACCAATTTCGACGAAACGCATGGAGGGTGGAAAACGCTAAATAGCAAAGCAAATTCGCCAATACTCTGGGTCACTAGTGTTAGCAGACTACAACTTTTCTGTTTCCAATAACACCTTAGTTTCTAAGCTGCCAAAATTGATTAGATCTCAGTTTCTACAAGGTGGCATGATAATAATGCTCTTTATCCGAGCCTTTTTCGCTTCCAAAGCATCCGACCATGCCAGAGATCATCGTTTGTTGACTTTGCTGGTAAAGAGGAAGCGCATAGTAATGTAAACTGATGTTTAAAATGAATCCTTTTGTTCTGCAAAACTTCCACACCATTGAGCACTTTCTGATAAAGTTTGGTCGTCCACCACGCTACCTGATATCAAGCCTATTTACTGCAGTTTATTTTAACCATAAATCGCCGGAAATTTTATTCATTCTGTAAACATGCCACAAAAATATACAATGCAAGGTAGAATCCGGTGAGTAACTCACCTAGTCCACGTTTCGACTCATTTTCTTCTCCTCCATCTACAACTGTCAGGTCTAGTCATACATCACATTTGCTAGCACTTCGAAATCGACTTGACGCATGCGTAGATGTGTAGAAATCGCTTGCTTTCTGTTTTTTCTTGAAAGCGTGCTTCAGCTGTCATTTGAAGGTCGCGCTTCTCCATATCTGTAGGCGTGTTC
>MIEF01006624.1:0-26334 GCA_001870725.1 Taenia solium
CTGTGGGCATTCTCTTCTACCTTGGCACTTCAATGGCGGCCGCTATGTATCTAGTGGGATCTGTTGAAGTCTTTCTGGTAGGTTTCTTTCACAGCATTGTTGCTGTCACTACTGTGTGTGTGTTTAGTAGATCTATGTGATGACTGTAAAATGGTCTTTTTGTCATGCGTACTACAGATGAAAGGCACAGGATGTGTTATGACCTACCCTCAAGTAATGTCTCATCACTGCAGGGAGAGAAAAAGCAATGTGTACAAAATGCAAATTTATTCACCGTCAGTTTGCAAGACAAGCTGGAATGGTGGTGGCGCAGGATGAAATGGGTCATGTACATGTAGTTGTATCATCAGGTGTCAAAATGGAAACTTCCGTGCACGCACGTGGTGCGTGTCATGCAATTTCAAATGAGGGCAAAACGAACTCTGTCCGCATTATAAAGGCTTTATAAGGAAGGAGGAAGGTAGACGTGAACTTGTTAACGTGAGGCGTCAGGACAGGACGCGCTGAAAGCTTACTGGTGAGGGGATTAGGGATTAGCATCATTTGGGCGGAAGTGTACACGCAGAGTGTACCACATTCCCCAAAGTTGTTTCACATCGTCTCACAAATGTGCTCTTAGCCTCAACCACGAGTGAGTCACTCCTATGTTTCATTGTCACTTTGATGAAGTAGTGAAAGTGGAATGGAATTGCTTGCAGCAGTAATCACCACTGCTGCCATCATTTGATGGTGCTGGTGTTTTCTTGTCCGGACAGAAATACGTGTGTCCGCAGGCCTCTCTGTTTGGCGACATAAGTGACAGCGCCTCGCTGTTTAACAACACGCGGGTGTACGGCACAATCCTCACACTCCTCGTTATGGTCTGCGTCTTTATCGGCATACGCTTTGTGAGCAAGTTCTCGGTGCTCAGTCTGGCAGCTGTACTCCTATCTATTTTCTGCATCTACATTGGAATCTTCACTGCCAGTCCTGCCAGAAGTCCCTAGTACGTCCACACATATACTCTGCATGTCTACCTCTCTCATCCTCCCCCATTGCCCCATCTCCCCTCCGCATTCTACTTTACAAGCCTTAGGTGCATCATGAATAAGACGTAAGATGTGGCCTCGGGTATCATTGTTTGTTCGATTTCGGTGGTTCATTGTTTGCTTACCTACAAATCAATCAGTCAATCAATGAATCAATCAGTCAGTCAGTCAGTCAGTCAATCAATCAATCGATCCGCGGCCATGGTAGCGAAGGCGAGTTGCGGTGATCTGTTAGACGGTGGTGAACGAAGCACTTTCATTTGCAGGTCGATGCAGAGCCAGATAATATGGCCTAATTAGTGCCCATGTGATTTCTATGTTACAAAAATCTTGTTGAGCACCGCCTTTTGTTGCTACTCGCTTCAGCGTTGTGCATTCGCTTCCTTAACACTGTGCGATTTGCAGTGTTTCATGAAGGCGGTGCTTCGCTGTTAACACTACCTTCGCCTTTCTTGGGCAATTATGTACATGCTTTCCTCCTTTATTCTTAACTCAAAGCCATTTTCGGCGTGGTTCTTAGGCTAACTAACCACAGAGTAACTGCTGATGTTAGTCAGGACACCCATGACCCAGAGCGTATGAAAGTTATTACAGAAGCAGAAATCCTGTTGCCAGCATTGTGCAAGGAAGAGTGTCCTCAGGTCTGCCAACATTGTGCTACCTGGATAGTCAGCTCACATTGGTTTGTGGCGTTGAGGAATGGAACTTGGAAGTTTGTCCTGGCTGCTCTGCTTGGGGAGGAGTCTGTGGCGCATAGAACACTGACGAAGGTGGATGTTGTTTTCGCCTGCAATTGTTAGGCGTCCTCACAGATTACAGCGTCAGCGACGGAAGCTCCTCCATCTCTTGCCTTATGGCTGATCATTTGGCAGCACGACCATGGTGAGTGTAGCGTGGCAGATTCCTGCTGAAGGTGTGTGAAGCCACAACACCGTGGCTGGGGCACTGATGGCATGGGCACGATGGTCCGGAAGCCAGGCCGACGAGCGGAAGTCCGGTTCGCGCAACCGACCGCAAAGTTAAGCAAAGCATCAAAGCAACGAAGTGGCCTTAAGCCATTGTGTCGGGTTAGCTCGCTTCCACAAAAGCAGACCCGAGATCTGTGCATATGCTAACAAGTAGTATAATTCAGTGCAGGAGTCGTGCAGTAGGTGCTTGACGTGGTGCGATGATTCAATGCGAAACATTTCCTCGTGCAATTGGTTTCATCCAGACTAACAGCCCCAGCCCCTAGATAAAAAGGGTGATTTTATCTGCGGTAGAGTAATTGGTGTGAGCCGAGCACCGGTTGCCTGTGTTGGTGGAATTGTTGGCGTATTTAGTGTTCACGTTTATTCGTCCCCAACTGCAGTGATGGTGACGCCGACGACGCGCTAAGCCAACTTCTTTCCCCACCAACAATTGTTTGGACAAATACCACAAATAACTTACTGAGTTGATTGCCACAACGACATAATTGGTGGCTAGATGGAATGACAGGGTGAGTGTCTGTAGCATAATGCGATCCAAAGAGCATACCACCATTGCCACTCTAGTCTTACACATGTAGTTCCTTTATAACTTCCACTTTTATCCTGGCGTTTGTTTCATCACAAATGTGCTTTCCATATGCTCACTAAGCGTTGTCGCCCCGAGCTTTCTACCTAATCTACACGAACATTTGCTGAAGGACTTGATAAGCATCAAGTAAAGTGTTTCATGCAGTAACTATGCGGAGTGTTGTCTTCTTTGTAACATTAGGTAGTCACCTGCTTCCACCAATGCGAATGTGTAAGTTCGTAGGTGCCGTTGTTTCCTCTCTTCGTTGGAGTGCAAAATAGCATGGTGAAAGCGTGGGGGGAGGGGAGTGGGCATTTGCTACCCATAGCGTTTTCCTTGCTATTCTATTTGCGATGCAGACTATCCACTTCCTGCTATCAGGCAACCCCCATGCTTAGTGCATAAATGTATATTTGCCCTCTATTTCGGCGCACTGAGATTTAACGCAGCAATTCGATGAGTTGTTTAACTCCTGGTTTTGGTAAGAGCTTAGTGTGGTGTGGGCTCCACCGTTGCACCGTTGCACCGTTGCACCGATGCACCATTGCTGAACTGCCCAACCTGTCAACTATGTTGGAAGTGCACGAGCTCATCTCCACGTCAGCCCTTCACATTCTGCCCAAGTACTGTGTAGTACTGTGTAATGGAGGAAGTCTCACAGTGCCACATCAGCATCCATTTCACTGATATAATGTAGTTAAGTCAACTCATTATGGGTGATGGAGATGATATAGATGGTGATGGTGATGGTGATGATGGTTGGTAGGTGGGTGGGTGGGTGGGTGGGTGGGTGAGAGGCGGTTTCAAGCATTGCCAGTCACCCCCCATAAAGCAGTTGTCCTTGCTGTAGCACTCGAGTCCCTCCAAAACGTGGCCATAACTACAAATGCACACGCACATTTATGATGCAGGAAGACTTGTGACAGTTGAGTAATCTACGACATTGCCCACCTTCGATGCTGCTACTCGTGCTGCCAGGGTAGCAGAGGTGGTGTTACACTGACACATGGTCCGCCACACGACAATGTATCAAAATGGCCATTGCTTAGATGAAGCTAATGTGACTTACCATGATCACCCATCTAATTCCCTCATTTGGCTGATATTTTGCCTCGAGTAGAAGGTGTGCAGTATGACTAATATGGAAGGCTATTTCCAGTGGTTCTCATTGCCATCTCTACTCCCTTTCACTCACCACAGTGTGTGTGCTCTTGGAGGTCGCCTGATTGCCAAATCACGGATACTGGAGAATGGGACGTTGCAGTGTCACAAGAACATCACTGGTCCACTTTACCACCTCTACTGTGGTCGCAACAATTCGCTTGATGCGTGTGAATTTTTCCACGCCAACAATGTCACCGAATTCGCCGCCATTCCAGGTCTCGCCTCGAATATGTTCTACGGTGAGCTTTCGTTTGCCAACACGGGGTTGATTGGCTGTTTTGTGAGTTATCTTTCACGTGGGGCAGAAGTGTCTGCTGTGGTGAAGTGTTGACAGAATTGGGCATCGACAAGCAAGATAGAAGCAGTGACTGAGCTGTTTATGTGTAGCAGACCTGTGGCGTCTGCTGGTTCCCATTGTGAAGTGTGAAGAAGGCGTACTACTCGTTGATTTACTGCTGTGCTACAACACTCTTGTCGCTGGACATCGTCGGGCGGGCAAGCATTTGTAAGTAGACACTTGAGTCGAATGCATGGCTAGCATGAAAGGCGTGAAGAGAGGGAAAGGAGAAGTAGTTTTTACAGAGTGCGAAATGCACAAGGCGAGATGAGCATTCGAATGAGGAGTGACCTAATGTGCACCTCAAAGTGGGCTTGAGGGAGATTCGGGGGGGAGTTGACTGAGTAACGTGGAGATGTTTGCATGGTTTTAGAGAATATTCTCACGGCCCATTATCGGGAGGCAGGCCAATCGTACGATGGGATTAGCTTCCCACCCAGCGCGGAATATGGCCAGGCGTCTGCCATTGCTGACATCACCACCAGCTTTACCATCTTGATCGCTATTTTCTTCCCCTCGGTGACTGGTACGTTGTGCACGCATCCTTTCATGACAGCGCTCTTCTCAACCCTCCCAGTAGGCAATGTGTGCAAAGTGCACTCGTCACACGCATTCTTCCAGCGTTGAGGGAATTGAGTTGATGCAAAAACACATGGGATCCTTGATTGCGGTAAAGCACCAGTGGACCGCATGAGCGTAGGCCGATTTCGTTGGGCTGTTGTGGGTGTTCAACTCATGCCCACTCATGGACTGGTAATGGAACCGCCATAGATGAAGTGCCTCTTGTCATGCTGACACTGGTTGGCACAGGTTGGTTTCGCTACCAAATGCCATTGGCATTTTCACCTTTTGGTGGTCCACCAACAAGACGTCACAATGCAGACGACATGGACATTGCGAACGGGCACATGGCAGCGTTGGAGGCGGCACCACTTTTCCAAAGCAAGCGTTGGGACATTGCGAGGCTTCGTTAAAGTAGTCAGGGCATGTAGTGTGGTGTTAACCGAGAAGGAAAGGCATTACTTGGAAGTGTGTTTGCGGTTTGAGAGGAGAAGATTATTTGTTGGACATCTTTGTGGTTCATGCTGACGATTGGAGAATGCAGACGCATTGAACACTGTCTAGGGTATCTTTGCTCTCTTTGCCAGGTCTGATGGCAGGTTCGAACCGATCTGGCGATTTGGCGAACCCTCAATTCTCCATTCCTGTTGGGACGCTTTGTGCCGTTATGTTCACCAGTTTTGTGTGTATCCTTTCAACAATCTATGCTTCACTCCATTTAGCATTGAAGGACAGTACAATTGCAGGAGTCGAATTGGCTCATTTTTCGTATCTATAGTCTTGGCTTTATCAGCATCAGTGCGTGGTGACAGTGGAGATTTCCTTGACCAAGCTGGCCACTAGATCTTTCAACCACCTTGTTCTTCCCTGCTGTTGCCGACGGTCGTGTTCTTCGGGACAAGTAAGGCGCACTTCTCACTTCTCACTTCTCACTGGAACGCAGCCACATTGCTGCGACGCATGTATGCGAATGGTTGCATTGCAGGTTTGGTGAATCAATGGGCGGTGAGATGCTTGTTGCGGCACTTGCGTGGCCACATTCGTGGGTCATTCGAATCGGCACCCTACTGGCGAGCATCGGAGCCGGTCTTCAATGTCTCACAGGTGAGATGGCCTGCTCTATGACCGCAGTGCAAGCTGCTCAAGTTGTGTGATTTCAATCAGCCTGCCTAACTTGCTAGTCGTGCTCACCATCGTGGACGGGGAGAGGGAGTTTGGACGACCTCGTTGGAAGTGCTAATGATCTCGATGACGCTGAATTTCTTCAGTACTTGGCATGACGTCCTAGCTCCTGTGAGCGCTTGCACACTGCAAACTGCGTCGTCATCTGTGGATCATTATAGCATTGTCGCAAGTGTGCGATACGTTGGAGGTGCTTTATCGCTCCTCCTCATCTGCCTAATTCATATGTGCTTGATGCAGCTGACTTGCTTTGGGACGCAACTTTGTCAGCGTTATGCAGCAGCTTAGTTGAATTGGTGCAGTGGCTTTTGGGAAGCGCAATCAGTGAGGCGTTACTGTCTTGGCATTGGCATCACGGCCAAATCACCTCCCCTCTAAGGTGGTCGAGAATGCAGCACGAGAGTGGCCATTGGGTGGCTGTAAATGTGGCTTGGGCGAAGTGGATTTCGCACAACCCTCCTCCTTATCTGCGTCAGGCTCTTACTCGTGTGGAGGCAGACGATGTTGGGTGAAAAGCAGGCGAAGCAGGCGCCTTGGCAAGTGCGTGGTCACTCACGTGCCACCCACCATTGGTTGGCATGCGAAACGTTCCGCTTAGCTTTTCTTTTGTCTATTGAACGAGTAATAAGCGTCACTGAGAGTCCTACATTCGTCGAGTTCTTACCCATAGATGATGACGTGGTTGCTAAAGTAGACTGAGGCTTCTGAAGAGTGCTGACGCTCAGAGTAGAATGGGGAAAGCAGAGGTTCTCCTTGATTAGCCTCGCTGTAATCATCGGCCCAATGCGGGGCGGCAGTAAGATGTAGATGAAAAGAAGAGAAGTAGTGGAAGGACGCCTTAGGAGCAATCAGTCATCCCTTCCTCCGCCTTCATCTTCTCCTGTCCAGTGTCAAGGTACGAAGGCGCTTAATCAATGGTGTGGTCGTGAGTGAATGTGTTGCGACAGCTCCAATCTCCTGCACTAAGCCTGACTCCTGTCATTCAGAGTGGGAGTTCGTCAGAACTCAGTCAGACCAGTTGACTTTGACGATGAGTATTGGAAGGCAGCAATCCCTATGAATCATGTGTGGCACTATTTTAGGAGCGCCTCGCCTGCTGCAGGCAATTGCTCAAGACGAAGTGATTTCCTTCCTCTCCGTCTTCAAGGTGGTTACAAAGCGTGGTGAACCGTTGCGTGCCCAACTGCTCACCTACGCTATCAGCCAGAGTGCCGTCTTAATTGCCTCCATCGACGCTATCACGCCCTTGATCACCATGTAAGTTGTGTGCCATACGCCCACCCACACGTCGTGAACGCAGAGGTCTGGGTCACCATACTCTCTTGCCGCTGCTTCTCCATTTTCCCTTCATTGTCGCGGCTGCACTGTCGGTGTGGCTGAAGTCATTGCACACAAGCACGTTAGCTTCGCTGGCCGCATGGTCTTGGGAGGAGGATGCAGATTAGGGCTTGGTTAGGTCACCGTCCATGGGGCAACGAAGCAGCGGATAATTGTATGTGCTCCACGAAAGTTCACTCATTGGATGCGGGACTTCACTTTTCATTTTCAACCTCACCAGGACGATGTTTTGCTGCATGTGAGGATTTGAAATGAAATGAAATGAAATGAGATGAGATGAAATAAAGGGGAATGGAATGGAATGGAATGGAATGAAGAGACTATTGGCCCCTAGTGGAGTGGCTGCATTCACTTGCGCTAAGTTGTCGTATTTCACGATCGCGTGCGCTGTTGAATTAAACTGACGTCGACTTGAAGCCAACCATCATTCACTTTACTTACGGGTTTGCAAATGCGTTGGCAGATAAAAGTAGGCATGGAGCTTGTGTCCGATTGGAAATCGGAAGGATTTGTGTGGAACTGTGTGGGTGATGCTTTCTTGCACCTTACTTCGAGGTAATCTGCTTGAGCCTAAATTGAGTGAAGACAAGTTTGACCAACCGGATTGCGTTACACCTCACTAAACATGAATTAGTTGACGCCTGAATGCACTGAACTACATGGCAATGTAGTTGGTGACACTGCGACTGGTGAGATGGTAGTAGCACGAATTAGGAGGTGAATGCGTGAGCTTATTCGAAGGAGTAGCTGGATAGTGGCAGGTGAGTGGAATGGGTGTCATTGGTGTTATTGAATGTAAATTGCAACCACTCAAATCTGCACCGTAATTGAGATGGGATTTCGTGTTTGGCGCTGCGTGTTCTAGGCAGCCTGCTGTTCTGAGTGTGGTATGAGCCACATTGCTACTCTCACTCTCATTCGGTAGTGAGCCGCCCAAATGTAGTTGTGAGGAGTAAATGGCTTTCGTGCAAGCACTCTCGCCCTGAACTCGTCCCTGTAGCTTCATTGCTGGGAGGGAGACGAGTGCATTCCTTTTAGCCTCCAATACGCCCAACTTGTTACAGGTGCTGATCAGGAGAAGAGCGAGGCAGGTCCTATTGAGGAGGCCCTTCTGCATATTTATTAGGTTATGTTACTCTACGTTGCCTTTTAATTTGAAGAGTCGTGCATGCTTCCTTTGCCATGCTCAACACCAACTTTGATGCAACCCATCCCCAATAAGGAGAGTACGCCTTTAGAAGATCCATTTTGCCATTATCGCATGTGTTTTCCCATCACAAGTGTCTTTAAACGATTTCATTGGTAATCTTGAGGTTCTTCCTTCTCTGCTATGGGTTCGTCAATTTGGCCACGGCTTTGAACGACTACCTCAAGGAGCCTAGCTGGAGACCCCGATTCAAATATCACCATTGGTAAATTGATCACACAATTACCACTATTTCCTTACATTTCAATGTATTTGAACCGTGTATTTGGATTCCATTTATCCATCCATCCATCCATCCATCCATGCGTCCATCCATCCATCCATCCACCCACCTACCTACCTACCTACCCACCTACCCATCCACTGGCTACCTCAAATACGTACCATATGCTGCTCACACAAGGTAACTAAGTACCGTGGATGGCTATGTGGCGGAGGCTGTCCCGTTGTCTATTTCTGGTGTGGCTGCAGCTGCTTGTTCTCAGACGGGGCACGAGGTTGGGAGGTCAGTCAAAAATTACCGCCATATTGACCTCTCCGTAGGGAGCCTGTGTAGACACACTCATCTGTGTAAGTCTAAAAGTAGCAGTCAAGCGCATTTGCTGCCAGGCTGAAGTGGAGTCCGTGACGGAAACTGAGGAATCCTTGTGTTTAGAGAGAATGCTGAGTCGTTGCATAGCAATAATCACCATTCGGATTAATTAAGTGATGTTGTTGATAACAAGGATGGTTGGACGTTTGGCCACATGTGATGGGATAGTTTGGGGACAAAAGTGAATCAAATAGGTTCACATTTGCTAAGGTAGCATCAAAAGTGACACTTAGTTGAGTATGTTTAGGAGAAAGGCAGGAAGGAAGGAAGGAAGGAAGGAAGGAAGGAAGGAAGGAAGGAAGTGAAGGGAGCGGTGTAGCAGACATGAAAGCAGCGACATCTTCTTATCTTTTCTTTCCTTTTCGCACAAGGTTCCTATCCAGTGTGGGCGTTTGCATATGTCTCATTCTGATGTTCATCTCCAGTTGGTACTACGCCTTGGCTGCTCTGGCTATAGCTGGTGGCATCTACAAGTACATCGAATACATGGGGTAGGTGGAACGTACATTCTTCCCCATTCACGTTTGCACACCTGGAATGGTGGGCAAGTGCACCGCACTGTGGTCGCCCCCTGCCCCATTTCAGCGTGCGCTCTACTCAGCACTCACTGAGTAACAGACGATGAGACGTCAAACCAAATAGAGGAAATACATGCATGATGCTTAGGTGTAGATAAGTTGATGAGTAGATATTCTTGCATTGGGCATCGCATTTAACTTTGGCCTCTTTCAATGTGGGCGATGGCGCTTTGTGGCAAAACAGAGCATCAAAGGAGTGGGGCGACGCAACGCGAGGACTACAATTCACCACGGCAACTCGGGCTATCCTGGCTTTGGGCACAAAGCCCATCCACACGAAGAATTGGCGACCTCAACTACTGGTCTACGTTCCCGTGAGAAACGACCTCTCTGTGGGTGAATCCAACCTCCTCCACCTCGTGCGCCAATTGAAAGCTGGCAAAGGTGCGTGCACACTGCAAGCGATGTGATCAGGCAATGCCCTGCTTCTGCCTTCGTTGTAAACCTCTCCATATTCTCCACACTGTGATTTCTTGATGAGGCGCGTTAACGCCTTTGTCGGATCACGGGACGCATTTGAAAAGTGCAAATGCTGCGTTCACTTTGCGTCATTTTAAAGTTGCATGCCAATAGCTTCTGCTAATTTACAACATGCCTCTGACAGTTGCTTTTGTGAGCCCGCAGACGTGCTCCCTCGAGCAGTTTACGTGCGTCCAAATGCCATGATTGGATGCCCTTAGAGGGAGTGCCGTTGAGCGTTCACATTATCCGTTGTAGGTCTGACTCTGGTGACGACCATTCTGGAGGGTGACATCTGTGCCAGAAAGGATGATGTGGAGGTGGTGAAGACGCAGCTGGACGAACAGCTAGTGAAATGCCGTGTGAAAGGACTTGCCAGCGTTATTGTCGCCCAGTCCGTTGCCGAGGGCATGAAAAATATGTAAATCTTCCTCTTTCTTCCCCATCATCACCATCTTATTGAAACCGTTTCTACGTCAGTGTATGTGAGTGGGGTTTGGGGGTGATAGGTAGCGCTGAATGCTACAGCGCCTCAACATCACTTTTGTGAGAGGTTGTGCATTTTGCAGGCATTTTTGTTAGCCAACTACTACTGAATCAGAAGATGGCATTTACAATCGCTGCTGTGCACTTGAGCCACATTTTGCCAACTTTTGGTGCTAACACCTCCTTTCACCATGCAGCAGCATCATTTCACCACTTCTTTCATCCACCAGTGTGCACAGTGCACATGCAGGCGGTTCGCTAATAATCTCATAGCATAGCATAGCATAGCATAGCATAGCATTCAAGCCTTACCATCTTGTCGTCGTGCGGAGGGGAGGAGGACTTGTGTCGCAAATGAAACGGATTGCACCACCCACCGCCGTTGTCGTCGTCACTACCATCAGCATCATCATCATCAGCATCAGCATCTCCTTCTTCCCCTTCTTCTTCTTCTTCTTCTTCTTCTTCAGGGTACAGTCTGCGGGTCTGGGCAATTTGCGTCACAACACAATCCTGCTCACCTACCCAGAGGATTGGAGGCAAAGTGAGGACAAGGAGAACGCTCGACTACTGCAATTCACTTGTGCGTCACTTGTGTAACTCTCCGAACTCCTGCTCTTTCTTTTTTTGCCTTTTGGTGGTAGTTGTCAGAGGGTCATTGCAAGACGTCCTGTCTGCTCTCAGACACAATTAGTCGCTTGTCAGATCAAATGACCACACGTTTTCGTGGAGAGTTAGTGACCAACACGGATGGACTACCGACAAGCATTTGTGCCCTAGGGTGGGTTTCGATTAATGCCTCTCACATACGTCTTTTCAAAAATCACAATGATGGAATAAACTGAGAGTGGGAGGAGGGTGGTGTAGGCGATGGAAACAGCAGACTGTTTGCTTGATATTGACTTGAGTCTGTAGAGGTGGCTCTCTTAGGAGTCACAGACAACGCCACCCATCATCTTGCGTCGCCAACAAAGTGGACCCCATCCTAATCACATGCGTTGTAAGTAGTAGGCAAAGGAACAAACCTTGAGGCAATCAGAAGGGTTTGTGTGATTCTCCCTCCCTCCAATATTTTGAGGAGAGTCAAAAGGTGGAGTGATGCTTAGCCAGTTGTGTCTTTTCCTCAAATTAAACGGCCTTTCACTCCACTCGATTGTGAATACAGAAAGTGCATTCCCTTCTGTCTGAGAATGGAACTGACAAGGAGCAGTTGAAACTCGTGCGTCTACCATAAGCTCTCATGCATGCAGCCGTTGCTGTTGTTGTTGTTGTTGCTGTTGCAATTGCTGTTGCTGTTGAGGGTGATTTTGGTGCGATTATAGCTATCTTGAGAACAGCACAAGCCTGCAGTCTGGCCATTCTGATGCCCAGATTCATTGAGGCATTTCCCCAATCCAAGGATGCTGCACTCACTGGTACTGTTGACCTCTGGTTCATTGTTCACGACGGTGGCATCCTACTCCTCACTGCCTACCTTCTTCTCCGTAATCGGGTGTGGTGCAAGTGTCGTCTGCGTGTTTTCGTGGTCACTGGTGAGCCGGATACAAATGGTCTGTTGAAGAAAGTCATGGCGCGATTCGTTTATGACCTACGCATCTCAGCCGAGGTGGAAATAGTTGAAATGGTGGGTTTGGCCACACACCACATCCACGTCTGCCATCTGTGCTGCACCACTCATGATCCCCTCCTCCTCCTCCTCCTCCTCCTCCTCCTCCTCCTCTTCCTCCTTTCCCTCCAATTGTAGTCCAAAACAGACATCTCGGCTTATGCGTTACAACGCACTGTTGCTGCGGATCAGAGGAGGGAGCTGCTGAAGGAGATGAAGTGCCAGGACGTAGCATCGAAGACGGATTTGCAGGCAGTGATTGACGAGCACTATGTGGGTGTGCGCGAAGGTGCTGATGGCGAGATGCCTTGTCCTCAAAAACCAGCAAAGAAGCCGTCCATTTTCAAAGTCTTCATTAGTGGGCCTGCACAGGACTCCTGTGGGAACGCGACGTGTGATGAACGAAGAGAGGTAGGCCCTCCCCTCTACTCACAACCTTCACAGTAAGCGCAGTTCAGTGTAGTGATTGTGGATGCTGTGTCACTTGTGTGTGCATTTTGTCCTCCCTCTAACAGCTCATTTCTAAAAAGCCATGTTTGTAAGTTCGTTGCACGTAGTGTCGGTTAAGTGAGTTGTGCATTTGAGCCTTCACCTTGCAGTAGCTTTGTAATGGAGCTTATCATTGAGGTCCGTTTTGCATCCTCTCAGCGTCGAAAAGCGGTATGTTCAATTAGTTGATGTTCGCTTACTCCCTGTGTGTGTGTGTGTGTCCATGTCTTGATTTTCTCGATCGCCTTTGTGCATTCAATAGACGTGTGCTTCTTGCTGTCCCTACTATACAGTCAGGCCTTTGGTGGGCCTACGTCCGAAAGTACTGCTTCTTTACTCCCTCCCTACACTCCGTTTTCACTGACCACAGTCACCGTTGGTGCTAATTAGAGGTTGTGACGCCTTGTCTTTAACCTTCAGTCCAAGAGTAGAACGGATGGGCATCTGCTGAGCCCAGTGAAGGGGGCCAAAATGGCGAAAGATGCTGGTGACAAGAGTGGGAAAGGAGACGTGGGGAGGGGGAAGGACGATGACGCCAATGCTGACGCCGGCGCCGACGCCGACGACGAGGGAGAGCATGCGAGTGAGGATGATGACAGGAGGAGCATGAATCAGCACAGCGTAACATTTGCTGAGGGAGGTGGTGGTATGAAGGCGAAGGTGGAGGCGAAGGAGAAAGAGAAGAAGAAGAAGAAGAAGGGGAAGGGGAAGGAGAAGGAGAACGGTGGGAATGATGAGGAGGACGAGTCGTGGTCGTCGACAGAAAACAGTGCTTCAACAAACCAACGCCTCAACGAATACACGTTCTCGCCGCCGGCCCTACGTGCTGCCATTGGTGGTGATGGGGAGTCAGACAATGCCGAGGGCCTTCACAGTCCTTCTGGTAAAAAGTGCGTAATTCGGATGCTTCCATCCACCCGTCAAATGCCGTTGTCTGATGGTTGCCCTTTATTTTGTCGTCCTTTTTCGCTTGCAACAATGATTGCAGAGTGCATGCATTGAGGTTAGGAGACAGGTAGTGGTTGCCATCCTGATGAGGCCAATCGCATCACCTAAAAAGGCAGTGCTATTCTGTGCCGATGTGTCAGTAGGCATGGAACGAGATCTTTTGACGTGGGTTGTAGGACGTCGTCGCCACGCCGACTGCATAGTGCGAAACGCTTGAACGAGCTGATAGTTGAACGCTCTGCGGATGCGGCTGCCGTGCTGATTAGTCTGCCTGCACTGCCAAAGAGTGCGGGCTCAGAGTTCTACTACATGGAGTATGTGGAGACCCTGACCGACGGCCTACAACGCGTCATACTGATTCGTGGTTCGGGTCGTGAGGTGATCACGGCCTTCGCTGAGTAGACGCTTGGAGGTGACAAGGAGTGGTGCTGCTATTGCCGCCACTTCCCCGTTCCCCTCCTCCCCATCCCTTTGCCCTTTTTTGGATCGAGTCATCCACCGTGGATCCTCACGCCCATCCCAATGCACATCGCAATTCCAATCGTTGGTTGGATGTGCTTCACTAAGCGAATGGTGAAATGGATGCTCATGCAAACCCACCCCCCAAGATTATGTTTCCTCTTCAACACGCATGGTCCCTTGTCTACTGCATTTTCTCTACACCCATCACATGTCATTCTCTTGCACCCTACCTCCCTCACTCCCCCTCAAATATGCTAGGACAATCTTGCTTTCAACCTCTACTCTGTAAGTTCTTGGTTTTTTCTTTGCAATGTGCGTGCGTATGTGATTCGTCAACCTCGCCACCACCAACACCAACATCACTAACACCACTACCACCACCACCGCCGCCGGCACTATGACTTGTGGGGTGGACATGAAATACACCTACCACTGGAAGGACAGATAGAATATATATGCTCATTTCTGCTCTTCCCCTTCTCCCTCTCATCTTCATCGCCACCATCATGATCATTATCATTGCATTGCAGTGCATTGCCTTAATAACACGCAAACCTGTGTTGTCAGCAAAGCATGCAGCCGTAGGTAGTTTGTTGAGAGGAGCTCCTTTGGGTTGCTTCGATCCTTGGGTGGGTAGAAGAGTAGGGATGGTTCTATACTTGCGGGTTGTGGAAGCTGCCCCGTTGCCAAAGTTAAATGGACAGTTTGGAAGTGGAGGAAGTCGCAATGCTAAGGCAGTCACAGTACTTTATCTATTATTGATGTGTGACCTTACATCCACTGAGATTCCCTTCCATAAAGATTTACTACGATCCTGCCCTTGGCAACAAACTGAGTAGGTGGAAGGACTGCTGGTTGGACTTGATGCGTGAATGAAATGAGGAGGAATCCGCCTGGTCGACTACCACCACCACCATCACCACCACCAACCCCAACACCAACACGAACACGAACAGAACGCCGATTGCGGCAGTGGCCCGGTCCACATGAACCAATTAGTGGATAGTTGGGCTGGTGACACCAAAGCCGTATTGGCAATCACTCCAAACCTCGTGTTGCACAGCAGGAATGGGTGCGCTCTCAATGCCCATCAGCGCAAATCGCCATGCCACGAACCAATCGTCCATCACACCACTAACCCCATGTCATCTCACAGTAATGAGGAGCGGCGACGCAGCACAAAGAAGTCATGAGAAAGATGGTATGTTCGATTTACTTCCACCTGCAATACGAAGATTGAAACGGCTAGGAGCTACTATTTCTTAATTTGGGTCAAAGGTAAATGCTTCTAATTGTCAGTGGATGTGTGATGGGCTGAGGGAAGAGGCCAAAGTGATCAAGACTCGTGATTGAGAGCAAGTGGCTTTCACTTGCAAGTGAATAGATGGGCTTGCACAAATCATGCCCGTCCTTAATGCGTTAAAGATTCGGCTCACACCAACGGTTGTCGACGCAGTGCATTCTCTGGTTTCATAAACGCGACGCGACCTGGATCATTTCGGCGTCTCATCCATCTGCTCCGCATCAAATGACAAATCTGTAAATACACTTCTACTTTTGATCCAGGCAGAATGTTTACTTATTAATAACCTCTGAGTTGTGCAAAAAGAAATGTCGACAAAGGCGATCCACGTGCCTCTGTTTCATTGTCCAAGATGTGGTGTGCATGCTGATAGGACAGGTTTTACTTTTGGATGAGATCTTTCCCGAGAAATCATGGCTTAGTGGTTGTAGTAAGTTAGCCAGACGATAACAAAACCGAACGAAGTAGTTAACCCAGTGACAAGATTTACCTCGACGACTGGGACATTGTTACATGATAATAATGACAAAAGGGTCTTTCAATCACTTGTTGCTAGAGCGTGAGAGAAACCGTATTGAGCTCACACCACTGACAGCGAAGTGAGGGTGAGACCCTCTAGCAGTTGTGTGGCTTTTGAGACTAAAGTTTTAACGATAAGAAACCAGCGCCCTCTTCGCTGGTGGAGGAATGAAATTAGTTGGGCAGAGCCTGGGAAAAGACAAGAAGCGGTTTGTTGTAGAGGCAGATGGTCGGCTAGGGCTCTTGCTCACAGAGGCGAAAAAAGGATTTAGCACTGGCAAAAGACTGGGAAAAATCTGCAATTGGTATGGGTCCTTCACACCCATTGAGGGAGGATTGGAGGCAGAGTCCAAAGTGCCTTTAGATGGGCTTGGGTGTGGACTCCATGACCTGAGGGATGACAAGCCAATTGACCCAATTAAACTCCACTTTCATGTGTGATGCTCCACATCTATCTTCACAAGGTCATCGTCTGTACTATCGACCATGTCTTATTTTAATGACGTCGCGTCGGCATCTCATGTGTTTAAAATGTACATTTTCCTTCCATCACCTGGTTTCCTTTTTCTTTCTTTTATTTCACTGTGCATTAACTCTTGAAGCATTGAGTTAAAGGGACGTGTTGGACGAGCTTACGGGTTGGGAGCGTGTCGTGGTGAGATTTCGTGACACAGTGGAACATTGACGGGGGAAAGTGGTAATGGCCTGTTTAGGGTTTAAAAGTCCCACGCAGTGCATGGAATTGCCCTCCACTGAACGGTCCAACGCTCTGTTCGTGCGTCCATTCACCGCACCGACTCCTTCAACTGTGATGACTCATGTGGTGGGGCGCGTGGTGACTCATGACATATGACAATGAGGATAAGACGGCAATGTAATCCCGTTTTCACCGCCTAATCCTCTTACTGTGCAAACCTCCATGTGCATCTTATTTTCACCCGTAGGTTCGGGTAGTGAAGTTGCCCAACCACGTACAAGTGCTTGTTGCCGTTGTTAATGGCGGAGCATTGAGCTTTCCTGTCATTCCGTAGTAGTTGTTTATTCGTCCGATGAGAGTAGTGGGGTGTGTAGTCATCCTCACGTGAGCCAAAATGAAGTGCCTTCTTATTCTCCAACAAATAAATAGTGCATATTGTTGTCTGGAGGAGCGTCGCCACACCCGTAGCTGACACACAGACGCGTAGTTGTGCGAGCGCTCCATCGTGCAGTGCCTGCAGCGGGTGGGAAGGATTGCGTGCTCCTTGGTGGGCAAAGGGCTTACGAAATCACTAATCACTACCCTCTCTCTGGGTGATGAATAGATCTGTTAGGTGTGTTTTGTAAGGTAAATTAAGATGGATTGCCTGCTCCAATGAGTGGGGATCTAATAGCATCTTTTGTTAATTGTAGCACGAATATGGTACACGTCCACCCATACCTTCAGTGATTCACAAGCTTTCCGCCTACACTGGAGGCATTGAGCCCACAGCCAATGAGACGAAATTGCTGAGGCACAAACAAGCGACAAGAAAGGCGGTATGTTCTATTCACCCCTCCCTGCAATGGGGAGATTTTAACAGCTGAGTGTTGTTATTTCGTTGCTGTGTCAAAGGCAAACGCCTGTAGTTGTCCGTGGGTGTGTGATGGGCTGGCACAAGTAGACATGAGAAGAAGACCTGTGGTTGAGAGCAAGTAAGCTTCACCTCCAATCGAGGGAGTGGACTTGCATAAATCATGCCCGTCCCTAATGCATCAAATATTCAGCCCACACCGACGATTGTCTGCACTGTGCAGTTTTTGGTTTGTTGAATGCACTCTGGATCAGTTCATCCTCTCATTCGACTCCTCCTTAACAGATGGCAAAATCCTCAACGCACTTCTGGTTTAAGTCTAAATTGAGTGCTTGAGCTTTGCGTCCTGCTGAAGAATTGTGCGCTAAAGCTATCTGTGTGCCTCTGATCTATTGCTGAAGATGTGGTGGTCATTGCTAAAATGTCAGGTTTTATCTAGAGGAGAGAGCTTTCTCGGGAAATCACGATACCAGGAGCTTGCACAATGTCTTTCCCTCAAAATAATAATGTTCCCGCGTTTAAGAAGGAAGGTTCAGCTGCTTTGAAGTTAATATTGCCAAGTCAACTTGATCGAGCTGCCTCTGCCAAAGTTGTGTCTTTAAAATAACCAAGTGCCTGAATTGTCACAAAGAGAAAGTGGAGAGGAGATGAGTAGAATTTATTGTCGTGTGAGGATGCTGTGGCAAATTGTGTACGTGACTGCCTCGGTGAAGCGTTGGTGTGTCGTGCTGCACTGAATGTTTGAATGGCTGTAGCAGGAGGGTGAGTGGGATCTCTCCTGCTCCTCACTTCTTGCCCAAATTGTTTGGTGTTTAGCCCTTATGCCTTATGCCTACCTCCATTCCGAAAATCCTTGTGGTCTTTCAAAATCAAGCAGTAAAATGGTTTGAGATTTCAGTTAATATGTTTGCAATTTTCAATGCAAAATGAGCTAAGTTTGAGGAAACAGAGGGAGTGGATGGAAGTAAGAGAAGTAATTAGAAGGCAACGTAAGACCTGGAGCCTTTTGGTGAGGTTGTACTTGTGTAGTGAGGTGGAGTGGAGGGTTGGTTGGCGAAATTGTGCCCTTTTTATAACCACTACCAAATTAAATTGTTTTTCAAGACTCAAATTAGACCAAGGGATGAAAGTGTTCTCGCTGCTCTATAGGCTTTTTCTTGTTAAGTGAAGCAACTTAATTGCTGTTTGTTTTTCAATGGGATCTCCCTCCATCTTGATCAGCCCACTGGTCATAGCACTTGTAACCTGTTGACTAGTCTGATTAGAAAGTGGCAAGCCAATTGTGTGCTCCCATTGATGAAATGAGTGGACAAAGGAGAGGGCAAGGTGGATGATCATTACTATTGTTGGCGTTCATGGCAGGCTGGGGAATCTTGCGACGCACCTTTAATCGTGCAGCGTGGCTGCGTGTAATAGCTTCATAATTACAAGGTGATTTGCAGGGGGACTAAGTGGGATTAGAAGCGCATCCTACAATCCTGGAGAATGCATCCTCTTTCCATTTGCAAATGCGTCTAGGTCTCTTCACTGTAGTCATGCATTCCTCACCCATGCAGAGCTTTCAAGTCCACCCATATCCTTTCACACTTCAAACATGTTCCACAGTCTTTTTAAAGGATGGCCAAGCAGCCTCATTGTTAATTGTATGTCAGTTGTACCCACAATTAGCCTGGCCTGGTGTAAATCATAAGTAATTATTCAATTTTGGAGTCCACTTGCGGAACAGGTGGCACACAAAAGAGACGATTTTGAAAAATCCTGATCAATTCTAAGTATTTGCACAGAATTAGGCTAGTGGCAGAGAGGAGTGTTTAATTGCTCCCAATGGGAGCAGGTTAGCAGGAAGTGGCGGTTAAATATTATTAAGCGCTGTACGGCTGCTTTGGTGTATTGATGATCTTCTAACCCACTCCTCAATGCAGTCGCCTGGAGTATTTGGAAGTGATTGGGGGCTGAACTGTCAATGTTGTCAACATTTACCCCTTTGGAGGGAATGAGGGAGGTTGGAGTGGGTTTAGTGGAGGTTCGGGTGTGTCTAAAGAAACTGAACACTTTTGTCACTAAGACTTTATGAAGCAGCCTCATTGAGTCATTAGGCATACAAACACTACTTACTCATTCATTTGCTTACTAAATCCTCCGTAAATAATTTGTGCTAAAATCGCTATTCCGACACGTAAGACGACGTGGAATCACCGTTAGATCTGTGCATTGTAAATAATTTGTGCTAAAATCGCTATTCCGACACGTAAGACGACGTGGAATCACCGTTAGATCTGTGCATTTAGGAGGTCAACTATGCAGAAATCTCCCTGAAATACTCAGCTCATTGTAATGATCAAAATTGCACTGCCAACAAACATCTCCTTTGCAACAACGATGCACACGCACTTCCATGTGTCTACAAACCAGCTTTAGCCACCTCCGTTGCTGCCTCATTTCTACTCCTCAACTATCCGCATCGCATGTGATCATGCGTTTGTCTATGGTTGAAAATGAGAAATCGGTTAGTGGAATAGCGTGAGTGGGGCCGCCGAAGAGGGTGAGAATGAGGATGAGAATGAGGACGGGCCAGTATCCGTCTCGAATGCTGCTGTTTAGCGGTGGTGTGAAGCCTCGCATTGCATCGTCTCATGAGAAGTCGACTTGCCTTAGTCGTGCCGCACGAAGCAGACGACGATTGCAGATTCCATGACTCTCTGCTCTTAACAAAGTGAATCATTCCACCTATGGGTAACAATTCTCACTGTAGTCAATTCATGTCATGACCTTTTGTGGGTACAGAAGATCCTTAGTAGTGTGTGCGTGTGCGCGTGTGTGTGTTTGAATGTGCGTGTGAATGTGCGCTGGTGTTAGTGTAGGTGGGTGATTGGGTGAGTGGGTGAGTGGGTGAGTGTGTGGATGGTAGGGTGACGAGTGAATCCTTTGGGAGTAACCAATGATGTATTGGTTTGCTTAACAAAGGCTGCAATAAAGACCCGTTCCTCACAGCAGACTAGTTGGTCAGGCACAGACAGTCTTTCTTGGCATGCGAGGACGTGAGGTGGAGTAGTAAAAGTAACTATGGCTATTTTATTAAACTCGATGTCACCTACAAATGCACGTAGGTGGAACACGTTTGTGCAGTCCTTTTCACCACGACACCTACTTCTCACTTGATGTAGGCGTAAACCACAAGCCCACTTTATCAACATTCACGCAAACCACAGATGATAGTAGCTACCCCCAGTACGTTCACCTCCAATCACGTGAAGCACTTGCAACACACAAACCCCACCACACAGATTAGAGAGTGTCCCACTTTAAATGCACTGCAATCCGATTGTGTTAGTGAATTACAGTGATGCATTGTCGAAATCACTAAAAACGATTTCAACACCGACAGGTGCCACTGGAGTGTCCTGCTACCGCAACTGCTCCTACCGCGAAAGTGTCCGGGTTCGCTTTTACACACTCGGAGACGCGTTCACATTGCTTAGTAAAGTGAAGAAGCTGGGACCGCATCTATCCGATTTAACCCACATGTTGTGCAAATAGCTACACCGATGCATATTTGCCCACGCTTTATAGTGCATACACAGGTCTCTGTGTGTTGCGAGATACCACCCTGGGGAGCTATGCGGTAAACGCGCGTACTTTTGATTAACTGGTGCTTTGCCTTTGGTGGCTCGACTCGATTTGTCGCAACTTGTTAGATATAAACGAGTTTTAAGCAAGTCAGCGTAGATAAGCATAGCAAGTGTTACAAACCAGGTCTCTGTGGACATGCACATTGCATTGCACTGCATTGCATTGCACTTCATTTATTTTGAGGGATTCACATTTGGTTGATGGTCTATTCTGTCTGCCAGCTCCATAACTCAAGCTTTGAGAGATGGAAAGAGACCACGCATAGTCGTCCATTCCTTCCCCTCATCTACTCATAGGTGCACAGCATAAGCAAATGCGTCTATCCATTTCGGAGGAGAAGAGGGGTGGAGTGTTGCGGCAGTGGTGATGAAGTGAATCGGGCATTACACGTTTCCCACTCCCTCAAGAAGATTAATTTGTCCTCCCCTTTGGACCCTGGATGTAGCGAAACTATTGACTCGTGAGAAGAGCTGCAAAGCATTTCGTGCCTCAATTCACCTACCTTGACTTGCATTGCGTGGGCAGGCAGATTGGTACAGTCAAGTTTCAAACTGGTTTCATTCCCACTTGTGTGGATTAAGGAGGTTCAGTTGTTGGTGCACCTATTATTTAACTTGACTCTCATCAGTGTCATTTGCGCGATCACTTTCTCACGGCAGCATCGTCGTGGCCGTGTTGTGTCGCACAGCAGAGCGGACAAGGCGTGGGCCGACTCACGGACATGCGTTGGTAGTTGGGGACGGCAAAATCCTTGCACTGCGAAGCACAGACCGTGTTGAAATCAGCTGAGGTGTCACCGGCCAGTCACGCATCACAAATGTCATGTAAGTAGCGTGGTCATTCAAAGCGATGATGAGCTTGGTGCAGCCACACATTGGGGTAAATGTGGATACTTTCAGTGAGGAAATCCCCACTTTCAAGTGAAGTAAGTAGACTTGTGAAACACATCCGCAAATTTTGGTAGTTTGAAAAGTAAGCATCCATTTGGGTGGTAATTTGATTGGACTCAGTTGGTTTTACCACAAGCTGAATGCGGTGGCGAATTGACTTGAGGCCGAAGACTTTGGAGCCACTCCAATGGGAAGAAGAGCCTTGATGGAGGTTTCGGCAATGAGAAACTGAGTAGTTCAGCTAGTTGAAAGTAGGCGGCACAGGATACTGGCCACAATGTCTCCAACCCCTTCATTCTACACTTATCAAATGCTCAGGTCGATGAGGTCATAGCTTGACCTCAAGTGGCTGTGCAGCCGTAAATGAATAGAGGGAAGGAAGTGGATTTCCACACCACCTTTCAACTTTCACTGGCAGTGTGTCAAGCTTATTAATTGTGGGTGCCCACAGTTATGGGTTTCATAGGCACATGAATCTCCTAGGTGTTTTGGCTTCAAAATGATGGGTGCAGTGGAGAATGACATCATTGCTGGCAAAAGGTGAAATATGTACGTATTTAGAAGCCTTCCCATTGGGGTTAGTCGCCTGTTGCAGTGAGCTCTGGCTGCGGGCTTAAAAGGGACACTGAAGAAGGCGGCAGCAGAGAGTTTTGATTTGTGGTAAAAATGTGACTGCAAGCCCCACCTTTATGCTTTGACAAATCTGCACTCCTCCGGAAGCAGAGAACGACGTTATCTGTGCAGCCAGCAATGTGTTTTCACCGACCGTGAAGCAGCCTACAAGGGGTGAAGTTATTTAAAGAGAAGGAATAGGCCAATTGTCAGTAGGAGTGGAGGAGAAGAGGAGGAAGAAGTGGAACCACGTAAGTGTAATGTGATGTGGCGCGATCTGGAATGGTTGCAAGACAGGACTGCATGTCCATGCGCTAATCGGATAATTATCCCATTCACATCACCCAGTAGCAGCCACCCTCATCCAGTCGTGAATCAGAGTGAGGAACACTGAAATTGGAGGAGGCAAACACTGATTCACACGTTGTTCAGTCCTTTTTTAATGTGCAAGATGCGAATAATTGAACGAGCATCTATCGTTTACAACTATCCCATGATGTGCATGTGAAAGGACGCGGAATATTTGTGCGTGCTTGTAGCTGACGCATTACTGATGCAATCATGTTGTGTGGACACAGGTGTGCTATAAACCTGTCACTTGCCGCGGACAGCTAGCTAGACAGACAGATAGATGTGCGTGGAATGAGGGGAGCGTAAAAGTGCGACGTGTATAGGTAGCGTTTACAACATGGTGGGTGGAAGGGCGTGCTGAAGATGATGATGAAGTGACACTACCAGCTATCCACGAAAGAGGCGTTTCACGCGCGACTGGATCACGCAATCATTGATTCGCCGTCGCGCGACCAGCAGGCATAAACGTTGGAGGCGCGCGTACTTCTACCCACCTTCCTCTCTCTCCCTCCTTACCCTTCTTATGACTGCTTTTCCATTAGTTACATCCTTCTCCCACAATCGGACACAAACCTTTCTGCAGAGCCCTATTTGGAGATGGGTAGTTTGTTATTGCAGTCCATTTGGTAGGAGAGACTAATCTGGCCAATCTCTGAAACCCACATTGCCACCATGGAATAGGAGTTGTTGTGGTCTCCAAGCGGAAGCGGTGTCGGCAAACCTTTCAATGGGGACTTGACTTTTCTCATTTTGACTCTAACATATGATGTTACACTTTTTCATGGAATTGTTGGTTTTCCTGCTCAATGGTAAATCTTGTGGCGATTAAGGATTTATTCTTAGGTAATTTGCTAAGAGTAAATTGCAAATTACATACTGCCGTCGGTAAACGGGATTCGCAATGGTGGAAGAGACCTATGAGATTTTGAAGGAAAGTGTAGAGCCATCCTCCTACTACACCGTTATCCAATGTGGAGTGGGAATGTTAAATGCACGGCCAATCAGCATTTGTGACTTTCAATGCTGACGTCCGATCGGAGAGGTGGGGCAGAAGAAAAATGAAGATGTGGATGCGAGGCAGGCACAGCCTAGACAGACTTACTTGCCAAACTAATTCCACTCCTCACCTTCGGCTAGATAGTGTAAACACAGTAGAGTGGAGGACGTGCGTTTCAGACGTCTACGCAGCGGTGTGAAGTGCGTGGCAATAGGATGAGCTCGGTGGAGTTATTAGGGTTAACATGCAGAAACCTGAAAATATGACACCACTGTTTATGTGCCTGCAAGTTGGGGCATGGGTGGATATGCATCTGCTGATGTTTACGGTGCCGGTTGCTCTCCTCTTTGCCATTGTCTTCTCTCCTTCTTTCGAACCCACCGCCATCTCATCACACTTCGCTTGAACCTGATGCATGTGATGCCAACTTGTCAAGGAGAATCCAATTCTGAGTGTGTCAAGATGAAGCTGCTACCTTTCGTGGAATGCACGGCAAAGTAGGCACTGCAATTGTTTTAGGTGGTTAGCGATGCATGTGGTGGAAGGAGGCCACGGCAATGACTTGCGTGAGTGACGAGGGAGCAATTGGTTTATGGGTTACACCCACATGGAGAGGGAAGTGGAGGTGGTGATGGAGGCAACTGAGGAAATGAGTTTCACCCACATGTGCTAGGAGGTGATGAGAAGGTTGGAAGCTATTGTTTCTCCACTTCTTTGCCTCACATGTCTCAACTTCCCACCCTCTCCGATTCACTTCTTAAAGGCGTTGGGTGAAGAGAAGAGTGCTTGTTGACTGGTCTGTAGTGGGGAACGGCTCTTGTGATGCAACGCTTGTTGTGCAAACGATTGCATTGTTAGCTATCCCCAAAACAACTCGCACATCTCCCCACCAACCACACAAACACGCACAAACACCAACACACACACACACACTCACCCACACACACACGAATACACACCACTGAGGCTGCCTTTACTCTCAAGAGGCCATGCATGCATTGTGAGGTGAGTGGACTGCAGACAGAATAGTATGCTCTCAAAAGGAGCATTCAGTTGGTGGAGGACAAAGAGTAGTTGGAAACGCAATCACCATCCTCTTGGCAGGACACAACTGGCGGGTGTTAAAGCAAAACCCCTCCTTCCGAAACAGTGAGAAGAAGTGGACTAGTGGGAGCAGGTAAGGAGGGGAGATGGGGAGATGGGGAGATGGGGAGACAGTAGCCCACCTTCATCCCCACCCTGCCTACTCCCCAACCCAATTCCTCTTTTAGCACGAAAGCTAGGAAGAATGCGGTGCATGAGAGGAGTGTTTGTGGAAAGGGTCTCTTGGTGGGAGGGAGTTGTGTGTTGTGCACTTCTTACCATAAATAACCCAGTAGATCTCTGCTTGCGCGTTTTTGCACGCTTGAACTGAACCCGAGTGTCTTCTTCTCTACCATCCCCTGTAGAAACAAAAGCTGGGAACATTCTTGGGCGTCTTCTTGCCATGCATCCAAAACATATTTGGTGTGCTGCTCTTCGTGCGTATGCCGTGGATTGCAGGCGTGGCGGGTGGCCTACAGTTTTTCCTCATGGTGGGATTCTGTTGTCTCTGTGTGAGTCCCATCCCTTCCTCCAATGTTCACACCACATTTTTGTCATTCCCACCATAAGTTGAGACCCTCGTCAAGTCCGATCTGGAGTGGAGCCTGCTGTGGAGAGTGTCGTCTTAGTCAACACGTTTCAGCATGCCTCACGAGGTAGTGTAGGTGTTGACTACAATTTCTTGGTTTGTTTAGCTGTGCGGGCAGACGCCTTTGTGATAGTTACTTTATGTTTCATCAAATACTGAGTTCGGCGACCCTCATGTGACTAGTTGTGTCGCCTAGCTTAGTTGAAATGTCTGATGTCTGGTGTGGACTGTTTAATCGGACAGCACAATTTACACTTCGCATCCGCTTCCACCGGACGGAGTAATTACTTGCCGCCACGACGGATGGGTGTGTCATCCTTGCACATTGGCTTGAAAAGTGGCACATTTGAGTGGAGGTAAGTGCGTAGGATTCGTGTGGGCAATGCTTTGATCGCATTAAGCTGCACAAGTCAAATGTGCACCACCTAAGCAGCTTCTGAATGGACTGCGAGACACAGGGATGTGGGCAAAGCAGTGTAATTATCAGTGTGCATGGAGCGTGGGAGAGTAGGTAAGAGGACGATGTTGGGAGCAGAGATGAGTGCTTCCGATGTGGAGGGCAGTAGGTGGAGAACTCACTGCAACGCCATGCGCGGGTGCATTTGCGCAAGTGGGTAGTGGTGGTAGTAGTAGTAGTGGTAGTAGTGCGCAGAGGGGTGTGTGACGAGTTGGATTTCTTTACTAGACAACAATAACCACTCTGAGTATGTCTGCGATTGCTACAAACGGGAAGGTTCCGGCTGGCGGCTCATACTTCATGATATCGCGGTCAATCGGTCCAGAATTCGGTGGCGCTGTGGGCATTCTCTTCTACCTTGGCACTTCAATGGCGGC